>PVJN01015598.1:0-44156 GCA_004026805.1 Lasiurus borealis | reverse complement strand
GAGGTTCTCTTTCTGGTCATGGCTGAGCGATCTGTGACAGTGACTTACCTCTTGCCCTGTACTTTGTGTCCCTTGAAGCCTTCTTTGCTGGTACCATTCACCTGGCTCAGCTGAGCTTCATGTCCTCTTTCTTTTTAGTAAACTGCCCCAGATCGGCTCCAGGCCAGTGCGGTGCTTGTGGTGACCTGCGGTCACTTTCTTCTCCTCTTCCTATTCTCTGATTCCTTCTACTTTAAGAAAATCTTTCCCCTTTTCTGGCCTCTTCCCTAGTACTACTTTCTTCTCTCTCCTGGTTCCTTTGTTCTTCTCTAGTTCTTAACAGCCTGTTGATCTGTTAAATCGAGGACCTGATTCATCAGCAACTAATACAAACAAACCAAAAAAGAATAGATTTCTCTTTCATTAAGCATAGGGAGCAACCTTCAGACTGCACAAAAATCATTGCCCTAAGTTGGCAAGAAAAGGGAGGCAACTTCAGACTGTTTTTAATATGAAAACAAATTGAACCGTCACATCCTGCCACACATCTAATAGCAGGATTTGACCTCCCCCTAGAGAAGCCACTTGTTCTAAAAGCTTTCAGCCTTACACCATTATAGAGAGCCATCTCAGGGCTGGAGGTCCATTCTCCTTACTTATTCTTATTTAGGTCCTTCGAGTTCCCTTTTTCTCCTCCCAGTTAGTTCCCAATGTCCCCAACTCCTGCCCCTGGAGTCTACCCCAGAGGAGAATTACTTAAAATCAGAATTACCTTTACTTACGCCTGAAGAGATCGTCCTTTACTTTCCGATGGTTCGAACCTTTCCTTCCAGACTGGGCTCTGAGCTTTGGCTTTACACAACCAAAAGGCCTTAGAAGTTTTGTGGGTCTCCCCTCCCCCGCCAACACAGGAGCAATTTTCTCCAGAAGATGAATCTCTTCTGCCATCCCTTTAGTAACAGCACATATAGCAGTATTTTTGTGTCTTCACCATGTGTTTTTTCTATTGTTATTATTTTAACTACAGAACACAGTCACATGGTTTAAAATTCAAACACAACAAAGGGTAGGAACAGAAAAACTTTCAGTCCCTATCTACCAGCCACCAGTACTCTCCCAGAGGTGGCCAGTGTTACAGTTTTTTATGTGTCTTTCACAGTGTTTTATACAAGTACAAGCAAACACATACATCTATTCTTTCCACTATTTTTGACTTCTCACACATGCTACACATTGGTCTGTACCTTGCTTTTTTTCAGTTAAAAATATTAATGTAGCTTGGGAATGCCCCCATCTTACTACACAAAGAGTTTTATCTTTCTATGGTATTCAGTATATGGGTTTTATGTAATTTATTTAAATAATCCCCAGTCGCATTTATGTGACTTCTGTGTTTTTACTTTGAGCAGTGCTGCCCTGATAATCTTAGATATCCAATTTGCATCCTGGAGATGCAATTGCTGGATCAAAGAGAATGACAAATATGCTAATTGCCTGTCTTTGGCTTGTTCCAAATTACAGTTTTGCCAGCCATTAAGAGTCAGCCCTCCTCCCCCCAAACTTCACAGAAAACCCCTCTAGGTCCATGGAGGAGTTGGATAGGAAGGAGAGGATCATGTAGTGCCTGTGAGGGAGATGGTTTGTTGTAGGTAAAATGGGGCAGGGGAGATTCATTCTCTTTGGGGATCGGAGGTTCTCTTGAAGGTGAGGCTCTGGAAGAACCAAGAGCTCACCAGACACAGAGAGGCTCTTCCTGGGAATTTAATCTGAAGAGATAATTTTGGGCCCTAGCTGGGTGGCTTGGTTGGAATGTCATCCCATACACCAAAAGGTTGCAGGTTCGATCCCCAGTCAGGATGTGTACACAAGGCAACCAGTCGATGTTTCTCTCTCACATCTCTTTCTCTCTTCCTCCCTCTGTCTCTCTCTAAAATCGATCCATCGACAGATAGATAGATAGATAGATAGATAGATAGATAGATAGATAATTTGGGGAGAAAAAAAAAGCTGTATGCCTGAGGAAATACCTTGCAGAATTACCAATAAGAGTAAGGAATAAAACAGTGGTTGGCAAACCGTGGCTTGTGAGCCACATGCAACTCTTTGACCCCTTGAGTGTGGCTCTTCCACAAAATACCATGGCCTGGGCGAATCTATTTTGAAGAAGTGGTGTTAGAAGAAGTTTAAGTTAAAAAAATTTGGCTCTTGCCAAAACCGGTTTGGCTCAGTGGATAGAGCATCGGCCTGTGGACTGAAAGGTCCTGGATTCGATTCCGGTCAAGGGCATGTATCCTGGTTGCGGGCACATACCCAGTAAGGGGCGTCTCTCTCTCTCTATCCCTATCCCTTCCTATCTGTTAAAAATCAATAAAATATATTTAAAAATAAATAAATAAAAATAAAAAATAAATGTTTAAAAAAATAAAAAATTAGGCTCTCAAAAGAAATTTCAATTGTTGTACTATTGATTATTGGCTCACTTGACTAATGAGTTTGCCGACCACTGGAGTAGAACATCATTTGGTAAGGGTTCAGTAATGATATTCTATGGAAAATCAAAGTAGAACAACAACAATAATACCAGCTATTGTTTATTCAGAGCTACTGTGTGTCAACATTGGATTAAATACTATTTACACCCCATTTAATCTTTATACCAACTCTGCATAAGGCACTATTATTTCTCATTTACAGAGAGAAAATGGAGGCTCACAGATGACAAGTAGCTTGCCCGAGGTAACATAACAAGGAAGTGGCAGAGCCAGGATTCCACAAAGGGGTGTGTGACCCCCCACAGCCTGCATTCTCCAGTTCATTAGAATGCCTCCTCTCAAGGGCTCTGGGAGAGGTGTCATCGGAGATGGAGAGATTACAGGTGAGAAAAAAGAGGCTCAGAAGGATTATGATGTTTTTTGGAGGAAATATAAAAGAGTATATCACAACCTAAAAAAATGTTTGCTAAATAATGAGAGAAAAAGCTGGTGTATAATTGCTTAAATATGAGGATCACACCTATGTAAAAGCAGAAATACTTGTGGATGTGCTGCATACCCACTCAAAATATCCTCAGGCAGTCCCGGGTTTAAAGTTTTTGGTTGTTGTCTGTCTTCTATCAGTGCTATGCTCTATCTAGGAAAGTTGGGGCATTATGATTACTTACAGCTAAAGACATTTAAGTAGTGACTGTATGTTTAATACCATGAGCATTTATTATGGAACAAACACTGATGTTGTGATATAATAAGAACTATATATTTGGGGTTTCATTTTCTGATAGTTGGTCTTTGACCTCGGTTTCTGACAGAGTGCCTGAAGTCCTTGGAATTTCTTGGGTGATAGGAGCATTTATTGTTCTGCTGAGGAGACTCTTGATGGGCTCCTGATAGACTCAGGGTGGGGTCTGGTCACCAGAAAGATCAAGCCATTATTAGAACTTGGAACTTTCAGCCCTACTCCCCATCCTCTGGGAAGGAGAGAAGAACTGGAGGTTGAGTTAATAAAAGATTGTGCGTATGTGATGAAGCCTCCACAAAAGTCCCTGAACTCTACGGGGTTCAGAGAGCTTCTGGGTTGCTGAACACACAGAGGTGGCACACTCACAGAGGCAAGGAAGCTCCACGCCACCCCCACCCACCTCCACGCCACCCCCACCCACCTCTACACCTTACTGATGCAGCTCTTCCAACTGGCTGTTCCTGAGCTCTGTTCTTTATATACTAAACTGTTACCTAGGAAGTATACTCTTCTCCTGAGTTCTGTGAACCATTCTAGCAAATTCAGAAACTCAAGAAGTGGGTCATGGGAACCCTTGATTTATAACTCTTCGGTCAGAAGTACTGGAGGCCTGGACTTGCTGTCAGCTTTTGATGTGGGGGTAGGGCCAATCTTGTGGGACTGGGCCCTGAACAGGTGGGATCTGATGCTATTTCCAGGTAGATAGTGTCAGAATTGAATAGAATTGTCGATGTGGGAGAAACCCACGTATTTGGTGTCAGAAGTGAAGTTCTGTGGGAGTAGTAGAAACTAGTTTTCCCTACACACAACCTCTCTCTCTCTCTCTCTCTCTCTCTCTCTCTCTCTCTCTCTCTCTCTCTCACACACACACACACACACTTCAGAGTTGCTACGGTGACTCAAACTTTTTCAAAATAGGAAACTTGGAAACCCCAAGAGGTGATATTTGATACAAATCTAGAAGGTTAAGGAAGCAGACATTTTGCGAGGATATCTTAGCCTTACTAATTAATGTAAATTGATATCAATGTCTTTCCTATTCATTAAAAGGCTACTACAGTCATTAGATTTCTGTGGTGATTGTTTTTTAAAGGTTAACCTTGACCGACTCCATTATAATTTTTCAGCAGTGCAAATGCACAGAAGCAAGGCAGGAACCTTATATTTATTTCAAACAGTGAAAGTAACAGAAAGGTCAGTTGGAATTCCTTTATGTGATCATTTGTTCATTCTGCTTTCCTGTTAGTTCTTCTCTGTACTCATCCGATTCCTTCATTTATACATTTATTCCACATTGACTAGTCTGTTGTGTGCCAGGTTCTGTGCTGGGCACTGAGAGCATAATAGCAACAAGACTTGGTCCCTGGCCATAAAGGGTTTGCTGGTAGGGCTAGAAACATAAGCAGATGAATATGACACAGTGTGATGTGTCATTTCAATTCAAGAAGTGTGTGTGTGTGTGTGTGTGTGTGTGTGTGTGTGTGTGTTCAGGTCTGCTCTGACCAGGGTGCTGTGCTGGACACTTTCATAGGCAGGAAAGAATGAGAAAGCTGGCCTGCCCTCAGGGAGCCCATAGACAAGTGGGGGAAACAGGAAACAACCTGGTAACTAAATCATTACAAATACCATCATTTCCAGGGGGATTAAACAGGGTCTGATATGAAGAATAAGAGGACAGGGGAACCGGTTTTGGCAGGATGGTCCAGGAAGTGCTATGATGAGTCATTGCCGGGGACTCTGGGAGCCTGGAAGGGCAGCTAAAATGGTATCCTCAGGAAGAGTCAGGAAATGCTTTGCCAAGGAGCCTCCCCAAAAACTGAGTCTGAAAAGGTAGGGAAGAGTTAAATAAGGGAATAATGTCAAGATGGGCAATCCCGAGCGGAACTGGGGTACAAAAAGCAGTATCTCCTGGGGGGCCATGGGTTTGGGGTTGAGATGGGAGGGGACAAGATGAAGCTGAAGAGAAAGCAAGGCCAGGTCATGTGTGGCCACCATTGTCAGACTAAGAAAGCTTGGGATTTGTCTGAATGGTGATAAAATACATAGCTTACCAACCCATGGCCTTGGCACAGGAGGTTTCCACAGCTTTTCACGGGTCCCCTAAAATCAGAATGTATTGATGCATTTTATGCCATGGTTATTAAGTTGTGTACCTGAACAGAGAGGTCACAGGTGGTTTTTCTTTTTTGGCTCCAGGAAAAGGTGACATTAAATGTCCTTTTGGGGAAACTCACCTTTACCTAACGGTTGCTCCTTCGTTTGCTTCTTGGTTCCTGAAGGGGGACCTGTAGGGCACCTGGAGACAAGATAGGGGGGAGGTTTGGAGTCCCTATGAGGAGACATTTTTGATACAGAGCCCCTGGCAGGCTGGGCTTTGAAGAATGGCTGTTCGAGAAACTGAGGACAGGAACTGAGAACACTGTCTGGGCCAAGGAGTGAGGTTGCTGGACAGATAGCTCCTGAGATACCTGGTACCTGCCCAGGGGCCTGGGTCTTAGGGTCATCTGTCTGAGGTCAGGGTCAAAACGGCAAGAGGGGTGCAGAGGGAGAAAGCAGAACTCCAGATTTGCCTGCTTGGTGTGGGTGTGGGCTGACTCTCCCCTCATCCCCATGCTGGGGCCACATCAGCCTCTGAGTTTGTGAGCATTCAAGAGGAAAGGAAACCTCCAACCAGGAAACATGGAGCTTCTCCTTAAACAGGCATTGGGCAGGAGCAGCACTTTGCTAGAGTCTAAATAGCCTCACCAGAGCTGGTTTTGATTTGAGAAAAAATAGATCTAAAGTGATTGCACTTGCACTGTGAGTTTTTAAAGATTTTTTTTTTTTTACAAATTACAGATGTAAAATGAGGTAATCTAGAGTGACTTGACCTAGAGGGAAATGTTTTGAAGGACAGTTTACTGGAACTTATGGGACAGATGCCCTCTGGTTCTGCTTCGGCAGGACATTCATGCTGAGGCCAGTGTAGCAGAACCAGGGACTGGAAGAACTCCTGTGTGTGTTTTTTTTTGTTTTTGTTTTTCTTATTTATTTATTTTTTTACTTTAATAAGTCTTTATTGTTCAGATTATTACAATTGTTCCTCTTTCCCCCCCATAGCTCCCCTCCACCCAGTTCTCACCCCACCCACTGCCCTTACCTCCCCACCACTGTCCTCATCCATAGATGGACAATTTTTGTCCAATCTCTTCCCTCACCCCCCTCACCTTTTTCCCCCTGAGAATTGTCAGTCCACTCCCTTTCTATGCCCCCAATTCTATTATATTCACCAGTTTATCCTGTTCATTAGATTTTTAATTCACTTGATTTTTAGATTCTCTTATTGATAGTTACGTATTTGTTATTCATAATTTTTATCTTTACCCTTTTCTTCTTTTTTTCTCTTCTTAAAGAATACCTTGCAGCATTTCATATAATACTGGTTTGATGTTGATGAATTCCTTTAGTTTTTTCTTATCTGTTAAGCTCTTTATCTGACCTTCGATTCTGAATGATAGCTTTGCTGGGTAGAGTAATCTTGGTTGTAGGTTCTTGCTATTCATCACTTTGAATATTTCTTGCCACTCCCATCTGGCCTGCATCGTTTCTGTTGAGAAATCAGCTGACAATCGAATGGGTGCTCCCTTGTATGTAATTAACTGTTTTTCTCTTGCTGCTTTTAATATACTCTCTTTGTCTTTTGCTCTTGGCATTTTAATTATGATGTGTCTTGGTGTGGTCCTCTTTGGATTCCTTTTGTTTGGGGTTCTGTGGGCTTCCTGAACTTGTAAGTCTATTTCTTTCACCAGGTGGAGAAATTTTTAGTCATCATTTCTTCAAGTAGGTTTTTAGTGTCTTGCTCTCTCTCTTCTTCTGGCACCCCCACAATTCTGATGTTGGTACGCTTGAAGAGCAGCCTCCTTACACTATTTTCAAGTTTTTGGATTCTTTTTTTATTTTGCTTTTCCAGTTGAGTGTTTTCTGCTTCTTTGTATTTCAAGTCTTTGACTTGATTCTTGATGTCCTCTAGTCTGCTGTTAGGTCTCTGTATAATATTTTTTATTTCAGTCAGTGTATGTTTAATTTCTAGTTGGTCCTTTTTCATTTCCTTGAAGGTCTCGTTAAATTTATTGACCTTTTCTAGGAAATTCTTGAAAAAGCTTTAATCGTGGTTTTGAACTCTATATCCAGTCATTTGTTTTCCTCCATTTCTTTCAATTGTGATCTGTTCCTTTTTCTCCGCATTTTTGCTGCTTCCCTGAGTTGGTAGAGTAGTTTCGTGTGCTAGTTGTCCTATAAGTTACTTGAGGTGGACACTCTTGGTGCACTCCTTTGTGGACTGTGTGTACATCCTTGTTGTAGTTAAGTCTTGATTGTTGTTGGTATCACTGGGGGGAATCGACCTCCAGGCCAATTGGCTGTGGGGATCAGCTGTGTCTATGCCAGGCGAACTTCTGTGCTGGAGTCAGCCTTATGAGACAAGACTTGCAAAATTGCAAAAACCTCTGTGCTGGGTTTGGATGGGGCGAAGTCTCAGGGCTGAGCACACAGCCTTGGCTTCCTGTCAACCCAGCCCTATGAGGGCCCTGGTTCTGAGTCCCTTGGTAATTGCTGCAGCCTTCTCTGTGCACAGTGGTGCTCGTGCACCTCCAGACTTCTGCCTCTCACCGCTTCCCTAAGTTTCTGTGCGTTCCAGCGACCCATATGAGTCTGGGTCCCTAGGGTCTCACCCAAAACTGGGAGAACTCCTGGTTTTAGGAGCCAGATGTAATTGCTCTTAGAAATTTTTACTTCTACTGTCCCATTTTGTAGATGAGACAATGGAGTGTTAAAAGAAAATCACACATTGAAACCTATAAAGAATTTTTGTGAGTTTATTTGAGACAAACATATGCCGGGAAGCAGAACCTCAATGAATTGAGATAATGCCTCAGAGAATGGAGGGTTACATCTGTATTTATACATTGCAATCAAAGGAAAGGGAAGTAGGTGAGTTACATGAAATTCACTGGTGATAAATTAGGGAGGTGGGATAAAGCAAAGCAGGGAAACCTCTGGGATAGGGTAAGAAGGGAAATGATGGACATGTGCTTCTTTTACAGAGATGGACACAGGATACTTTAAGGTAATTAACAGTAGACAATTAACTTGATAACAATAACAACGAGGGAATGTCCCAGTGCCATTTGTGTCCTGAAGGGTCTGGGGTAAAAAGGATGTTGTTACACAGACATCTCACAGATATGTTATCTTAGATAGAGGCAAAAAGGCAAAAGGGCTCAGTAAAGATCTAAATTGACTTCTGTCAGAAAATATCGGCTTAGGACATGACTGCCCACTATAACCTGTTTGTAGTTAAATGTTTAATTTTCAGACCATCTTTTGTGATTACTTTAGGTCTCTGAGTTTGCAAGACTGCCACGCAGGCTTGTCAGGTTAGCATGTGGCTCCTTTCGTCCAAAGGAGGCTAAAAGGATCATTCTGTAAGAAAGAGGCAGGTGGGAGTGAACTTGGGTGTCCCAATTCCTCTGGTGAGGCTGTTTAGACTCTAGCAAAGTGCTGCCACTGCTGAAACAATGGTGAGAAAGGAGAAGAGGAAGAGGTGGAGGAAAATGAAAAAGAAGCACAATAGAGTAGAGAGAAGGGAAATGAGAAGGAGCAAAGTGCAAAAGGAGGAAAGTGGAGAAGGGAGATCGACTTTAGACTAAAACCTTAATCCAATCAGCAGTTATGGGTAGCTTTGTATGTGTTCTGTTTTGTTTTGTTTTTTGCTTTGTTTTATTAGTTTCTCCAAATCCCATTAGAGGTAATGATTTCTAAGAGAGGTTACATCTGGCTCGTAAAACCAGGAGTTTTTCCAATCCCTGGATCTGCTGCAATGGCCTCAGAGTGAATGTCCTGCCTCAATGAGAGCCAGAGGGCACCTGTCTCATAAGTTCCAGTGAATTGTCCTTCCAACATCTGCCTTTACCGTCAAGTCACTCTAGGCGACTTGCTGGCTTGTGTGTTTTCCCTGCAGCACGGAGCACGAGATGGCAGCACAGCATTGAAAAGCCCATTGTTCCGTGTTGTGATAATATACTGTGGTTCAATGTGCAAAGTACTGTCCCTCCCACCCTGCTGGTAACCTGTGGAGACAGCTGAATGCCTTCTGGTCTGCTGAGCCCAGAAGAGTGGGGCTGGGCTTCCAGAAACAGCTGGGCTTATTCAACCAGAACAAAAGCCAGTTCTTCCTGCTAAATCCCTGGCAGGCATGGGCTGCAAGGCCAGCAGGCCCCTGTGCCCCTTCTTGATCCCGTTCCAACAGTGTCAGTCCCCTGCGTGAGAGCCTTTGACAACTTCCTCATCCCTTTAGTCTGGCCTGTTCTCAGCCTCACTTCAGAGAGAGGGACACAGCGGCTTTGGAATGAAATCTGGGTTCTCGGCTCTGTCATTTCCCACTTGTGCAACGTAAACGAGTGAATTCACTTCTCTGAGCCTCATTTTCTTTGTGAACTGGGAGTGAGAATAGTTCAGTCTGAGGAATTTGTTGTCAGATTTGAAGGAGATAATGCTCAGAGCAGGCACCCATGAATCCCGTTGTCCTCTTGCTGCCCTGTTATCTTCTTCTTCTTATTATTATTATTATTGATTTTTTTATAGAGAGGAAGGGAGAAGGATAGAGAGTTAGAAGCATCGATGAGAGAAACATTGATCAGCCGCCTGGGGATGTGCCACTGGGGATGTGCCCGCAACCAGGATACATGCCCTTGACCGGAATCAAACCTGGGACTTTTCAGTCCACAGGCCGACGCTCTATCCACTGAGCCAAACCGGTTTCGGCGCCCTGTTATCTTCTTGCTGTCTGGTTTTGTCTTCCATAACTCAGTCCATGTATCTTGCGCTTCAAATACTCTAGGACATGCTCATCTTAAACACCTCCTTGCCTTTACTTACAGGGTACCCACAATGATACCAGCTACTGTTTACAGTGTCCTTTGCATGCCCCATTCTCTGCAACAAGCATTTGACATAGACAACTTCATCTTCCCATAACTATTTGAGGTGGACACAACTATCAGATCAAGAAACCGAGGCACAGGGAGGTGTCCCCCAAGGCCTAGCTCATCCCCTTTTTTGTAGTTTCCTTGGACCCTGTGTTCCCCATCCTCTCATCCCATCCCCACCTGATCTTCCTCTATCTTAATTCCCATAACACCCTATTGTAAATGCCTGTTTCCTTGGCCACAGACCTTGCAAAGATTGAATCTATGACTGACTTATTTGTATGCCCTCAGCCCCAAGTGCAGGGCCTGCACACAGCTGGTACTCAGAAAAGCAATAAGTATATAATAGTAAGAAAAAAAAAACACAGAAAACATAAACTCCTTTTGTGGGTACAGTTTGAAAGAATACAAAAATAGCACTGCCTCAAAGATATTTTTTGGTGTATGTGTTCAAGGGGTTTTATGAGTTACTTTTTATTTCTACAGCATAGGCATTTACGGTCTTTCTTAAAATAAGTCTACATTTCTCAAGCAACTCCAGATAACTTCCATATAAAGAGATGGTGACTTGTCATCAAACAGTATATCAAGTGTACAGGGAAGGGGCTAACCTCAAGCCCTCACATTGTCCAGATGAAATGAAATGATTCCTGATCCTGAATAGGAGGCATGGAAAAGACCTCCCTTCCCCTTGACTTTCTTTCACTTTTGCTGTGGAAAGAAGCAGGGCTTTGGCGACAGACCTGGGTTCAAATCCCAGTTTACCACTCACCCAGCTCTGGAGGCTTAAGCGGATAATTTATCTTTTTCTGAGCCTTTTTATTTATTGGAAAAATTTAAGATAATTATACCTAACCTGGATGACAGTTGTAAGGTTTAATTGAAATAATAATGCAGTTAACATATAATAAGTGCCTAAAAAATCGTAGTTATAATTACAATTTTAGTTGCTATTATGATGAGTGCCACGGTCATAGGACCACCAGTGTGCAGTTTGGGACAGCAGTGACAGGCCCGGTAGAAGGAGAAAGGGCATTGAGGTGCTTTTGCCATTTCCTTTAAATTCTAAGCAGGGAGGTGGATGGAGGGGAGATTTGCTGCTGGATAAGAGAAACAGTGACCTTGCTCAGGCTCATGCTGTCCAGCATCTGACTGGCGTTTGTTGATGGGGCACAGGTACGGAATCGTGCCTGCCAGGGATCCAACGATGTGGAAATTCAACTGTGGCTTTTATGGCTGAGCTGACAGTGATCACATGGAACCAATACTCTAAGTTATCATTAAAATAATGGGACAAACACATTCCTGCCCATGGATTCAGAAGACGTTAGCATTGGCAACTCTTGGAATTCAAAGCACAACCCTCTGCTGAGTCCTCCTGTTGCATCCCAAATTCATCTCCCATTTCCCTCATTTACTGATTAATTAACTCAATAAAAATTTGCTAAGCCTCTTTTCTGTGACACTGGAGATATATTAGAAAACCAAGGAGCCACTTTTTCCTTCTTCTGAGCTCCCACTGAGGGAGAGATACATATAAACAGGCACTCAGTGTAGAGGGATGAATGAGGGAACCCAGGTACGGGAAGTTGTGTGTTGGTACATATTAAACAACAGGCTCTGGGATCAGGGAGAAGGGAAGTCTCAATGTGCAGCCTTTGCTGATTTCTCCCACCATGGCTGATTTCAGATTACCAGTGTGATGTTACTGAATGTGGAATTGGGAAGTTAGGTGTAATAGTACACATCTATATATTATTTCCACTATATTGGTAAAAAGGTAATATAACAGGGATCAGGCCTAAGCCGTCAGTTGGACATCCCTTGAGGGCTCCCAGACTGTGGGAGGGCACAGGCTGGGCTGAGAAACCTTCTGCCCCAAGTGCATGAATTTCGTGCACCGGGCCTCTAGTTTAATTATAAGTTTATATAAATTAATTTTATGAAGGCTGTGTTTAACAAGTAGCTATCAAAATTCCTGGAAATTTAACAACCAGCTCTTGCAAGCTGATTCTAGCACAGCACTGAAGGGACGGAGGCTGGAGCCAATAAAAGACTCCTTCCCTTCTTCCAGGCTTGTCTTCCTCCAGCCGCCACACCTTTGCTTGTTCTGTGCCCTTAGCAGATGCCATCCTGTTCCTCACGTCCATCCTTATTCTTTCATCCTGTTCCTCACCTCCATATCCTCTTTCTTTCAAGGCTGATGTGTCCTTCTGCTTAGCGAAGCTGTATTTTCTGCTTGGATTCTCCTCCCCTTTCTCTCCATCCACAGGTTACAGTGGGAGCATCCGGGTTTGTCCAGTGGGACCCTGCCTTTCTGGCTGGAGTCAATTGGATGAAAGGTAGGCATCTGAACCAAGTTAGTTATGGGTCACAGACAAAGATTTTAGCTCACTGAAAGAAATCAGAAATGCTTGTCTGAAGAGACACAGAACAGTAATAAGATGGGCAGCAGTGAAAGCTGGGGTGAGAGCACCTCCCCAATTTCCTTTAGTACAGTGGTTCTCAACCTGTGGGTCGCGACTCCTTTGGGGTCCATTGACCCCATCATAGGGGTCGCCTAAGACCATCAGAAAACACAGATATTTACATTACGATTCACAACAGTAGCAAAATTACGGTTAGGAAGTAGTAAAGAAAATAATTTTATGGTTGGGGGTCACCACAACATGAGGAACTGTATTAAAGGGTACCGGCATTAGGAAGGTTGAGAACCACTGCTTTAGTACTTAGGTCCTGCTTCTGGCCTGACCCCGGGGCCCACTGTATCCCTGCCCTAGGGCTCCTGGGGATATTTCAGGATCTCCTGAGAGCACCCCCTCAATTAAACCTTGGCATAAATTTTCCATTTTGCACTCTACTTCTAGAAAGGCATTGCTATAAGGCATTTGATGCTCAATAAATACTTAGCCAAAAAAGCTTCACAGGTCCAGAAGTCTTCCCCCAATTCTGATAGTCCAGCTTGGTTCTGGTAACTTTTCTTAACACTGTGCACTGTGTTTAGGGTGGGTGGAGTTTATAGTACTAACTTGGGTGCCTAGCAAAGGTCACCCCTGTGGATGGGGAGAGGTCTTCTCAGAAGAGGGACTAGGCACCGCCAAATTGTCTACTGCACGGCCTGGGTGTGGCCTTTATTTCTCCAACTCCTCATTCTTGGGGAGGAGGTGGACTTGTGATAAAAGGATGCATCGAAATTCTTTTATGAGAGGAGATCCATATCAGCAAGGACAAGAAGGCATTCACTCTCAAGGTGAAGATTAAGGGCAAAGAGGCTTCACTGAGACCTAAACCCAAGGCTGGAGGAGTACAAAAGGGAATCTAGAAAGAAATGAGAATAAGACACCAAGGCAGAGGGCATGTCTAAGCATCTGTGTAAGACAGACTTTACCTTGACTGAAAAGTCAGTCCAAATACAGCTTGACCACCTGTGAAATGCATGTGTTGATGTATGCAAAGCAAACCACTAGGCATTTGGGTGACCCTCCAGTATAAATATTGGTTATCATCATCATTATTTTAAATTATTTCTGGTGATAGCCTGGGTTTACAGGCTTTTCCAGTACAAAATGGAGCGATCACAGAGTTATAGGTGCAAGTCTCTGCTCTCCAGGCCTGAGTTTCCCCATTTCAACATTGAGGGGTTGGATCAGATGTTCTCCAGTGTGTCTTCCATCCTAATATGAAATTCTCCAGTTCAGTGGACACAGAGATTCAGAGGTTAACCTCTCTGGGCCTGAGAGAAGCTGCCAGGGTTGGAAATGATATGTTGGATAATAACAGGACATGTGTATGCTGGAAGTTGTAATCAAAGAGCTCAAAGCCAAACAGTCTGCATTTCTGCTTTTCTTCCCACCTACCCCACCGCGGGCCCCAGGAGTCTGGAAAAAGCAGGGGTGGCAGAGAGCCTTTCTGAGGTTGGGCATCCTGCTTCAGTTCCAGGAGAAAGTGGACCTGGGCAGAGTTTCCCAAGTCAGGGAGGGTGGCAGAGGATGGCACAGGACATTGAGCAGAGGAGAGAGGGCCAAAGACTCAGTCTGGGTGGTGTCACTTGGGTGTTCAGGAGAGCTCTTCAAACCTCTCTATGCCTTAGCTCCTCCATCTCCAAACTGCACCTGGTAATGCTTACCTTGTGTGTGTATGGTGGGGGCAGGCGGAGGGAAGTAAGGTGGAGAGTTGGTTGCACCTGAGAAGCCAGATGTTCAAGAAATGGTCCCTCTAATTCCAAGTGTTGTACAAAGAGAAGGGTGGGGAGGAAGAGCCAGGCTGGGATTCCCCAGGCCTTCTGCTTCCCTGGCTGCTACTCAATGGAAAAACCAGGACCTCTGCTCTTGGCCTTTTTACTTTCCTACTCTGATTCCCAGCCTGACAGTTACCTCGAGTTAGAGCAGTGGTTCTCAACCTTCCTAAGGCCGAGACCCTTGCATACAGTTCCTCATGTGGTGGTGACCCCCAACCATGAAATTTTGCTACTGTTATGCATCATGATGTAAATATCTGCATTTTCCAATAGTCTTAGGCTACCCCAGTGAAAGGGTCTTTCAACCCCCAAAGGGGTCGCGACCCACAGGTTAAGAACCGCTGTGTTAGAGGGAGATTTAACCCACCTGAACACGGGGCTGCTGCCGGCACCTATGTTGGGAATGGACATCGTGGTCACCTGGTCCAGTCACCTGTTGTGTGAGTCTCCTGGCTTGGAGCCACAGAGCAGCTGCAGGAGGCCTGGGAACCACTTTTGCACCAGGACTGTAGTCCTGCTCCATCCTAAATAGCTATCTCTCAGATGCATGTGACGTGCTTTGAGATAAATAAATATCACCCTTGTTTACGTTACCTTGCATTCATCTTTCTAACTGCGGATGTGCTTAACCACCTAAAATAATATCTGCCTTCACACAAACAATAACTTGCATTTGTAGAGAACTCACAGTACCTTTCATTGTGCTGAGTCCTCCTCCCACTGAGACTTCCCAACAGCCCCATGAGGTCGCAGTTTTTACAGAGAGGAAACTGCGACTTTGACATGTTAAGCCACTTGCCTAAAGTTACGGACTAGTGTCAGGAGCTGCAACCCAGGCAGCCCGCCTGCAAAAACTCTGCTCCCTGTTCTAACTGAAGGTCAGGGATGCAATCTGCCATTTCTTGTTTCTTCTCTCTGAATGAAGTCGGGAATCATCCTTCGCACTTATTTATTCCCTTCAGCGGGTCTAGCTTTTGTGAGCAGCTCTTTTCAGCCGCGGAAGGCTTTGCCGGGGAAGTAGTAGGACCTCGCGGGAGCTGAAATGAGCCTCCGCTGGTCCTGGTGGAACATGGCCCGCTGCCCTTCCCAACGGAGCTCTCGGACTCCAGCCCAGCCCAGCGGCTCCTCCCCGCTCCGAGCTCCCGCAGCTGTCCCAGAGGGAGGGCTCTGGGCCTCAGTTTCCTCGCATCTCCTGCAGGGATCCTGTTTCCTTCCTGGGCAAGTAGAGAGAGGGTTGGTCCAGAGACCGAAGGCTAGCCCGAAGGCAGAGTCGCCATTCTCCCGGCAGCCTAGGGGAGGGGCCGGCGCTCCTGCCCCCTCCCTTCCCCCCTACACCCCTACCCCGGCCGCCCCGCCCCGCCCCGCTCCGCTCCGAGGGCGGCTCCGGCCAGCGCCCTGCCCATCCCGGCCCACCGACCGCACCGCTCTCGCCCGGCCCTCCCGGAACCAGCTGAGCACAGCTGGACCCAGCAGCCGCCGTCGCCAGCGCCGCAGCCGCAGGTAGGGGAAGGGGGCGGCTACGGCCCGGGGCATCTGGGGATCTGGTCCTCTGGGGATCTCGGTACCTCCCCCCCTCACTCCCGGCCCCCCATTCCGGGCTAGAGCTCCCCTCCCGGTCTGGCGCCTGGACCTCGGGCAGCGGGGGCAACATTAGAAAGGGCTTTCGCTCTCATCTAGCTTGTCTTCCAGAGGACCGAGGAGATTTGGGTTGGGGGGCTAGGCAAGGGGAGAGGGGATTGGGCCTCCCCCAGAGGCCCCGCGGTGCCGCAAACATCGACCCCGCCCCCGCGGCTGGTGGAACTGAGCTCGGGGCTACCTACCTCGGCCGGGCACTCGGTGTACCTGACCGGGGCTTGCAGGTAATCGCTTTCCCGAGGTCTGGGCGGTGGCCCCGCCGGGGAGCCTGCTCCCCGGATTCTTGGCTCCAGGGTAAATGTAATGAAAGCCTTTGCTTGCTGGTCCCGGGTGATGAGGGGCCTCCCACCTCCTGCCTCGCTCTGGGCCCAGCACTGTTCCAAAGTTTTCCTTGGACTCGTGGGAAGTCTTCTTGCCTTTGCTACCGGTAGGTGTGGTCTTCTCCGTGCTACAGTATTTGTTCCCTTCCCTGACTCACAGGCAAACTTCTTTCAGGATTGAAGGTAGTGATTGGAATCGCCCTCTCACCCTGGGCCCCCAGACCTCTGGGCCATGCCTAAGAGCAAGCCTGGGTCCTTGGAAGTGTTGCGACATCTCCTGTAACCCCTCATCTGCCCAGACATCTATCTACCCTTTATTTTGCCCTCTCACCTTCCTCAGAGCAGAGGGCAGGGCTGTTGGGGGAGGTTCTGCTTTTGTTTGGCCTGGAGGACTTGGTCCTGCACATCCTGTTATCCCAGGATCACATTTTGATCAGGGCACCTCGACCTTTTCCTGCTCTGTACTTTACAGTGAGCACCGCTTGCTGAAGTCTGACTCTAGGCCCATGCTAGAGCTGAGAGAACTGAAGGGCGCTGAGAGTTTATGAACAGGCTCCTAGTCACATAGTGAGGAAGGGGCAGGGCTGGGACCCAGATCCAGTGGGCCCTCGGGTGGTACTTTAGATTCTTTAAAAAAAAACACATACAAACAAAAACAGCCGAAACTGGTTTGGCTCAGTGGATAAGCCTGAGGACTGAAAGGTCCCAGGTTTGATTCCGGTCAAGGGCATGTATCTTGGTTGTGGGCACATCTCCGGTAGGGGGCGTAAGGAGGCAGCTGATTGATGTCTTTCTCATCGATGTTTCTTTCTATCCCTCTCCCTTCTCTGTAAAAAATCAATAAAAAATATTAAAAAAACAACAACGTAGTTTTTTTTTTAATCCTCACCAAGGATATGCTTAGAGAAGGAAAAGAGAGAGTGAGGAAGGGAAGAGGGGAGGGGAAGAGAGAGAAAGACATCAATGTGAGAGAGCAACATCGATCAGTTGCATTCTGTAGCCCAGGTAGGTATGTGCTCTGACCAAGAGTCAAACCAGCAACCTTTTGGTGCACAGGACTACGCTCAAGCAACTGAGCCACTCCCACTGGGTCTTAGACTCTCTCTCTCTCTCTCTCTCTAGTTTCTTTCACTAAGGGACTGAGTACTTCCCCTCCACCCTTACACACACTTAGGGGTGCTGGTTGGTGTTCTTTGGGGATGTTAAGAGGACGAGGCTTAGAACAGAGGAGGAAGGGAAGAAGAGGAGACAGTGGGCATCCAGCTCCCTTGAGACTCCATTTTCCTTTCTGAGGCCTCCCTATTTATAAATGCCAGGGAAATTGTAAACAGCGGAGGAGCCTGAGTTGGCACTGCTGTGAGTTATACAGCAGCAAAGAAGGTTTCCCTGTGAATCAGGGAAGGAAACTTTTCTCCAGAATTTTCCATAGTCTTTTTTTATTATGGACTAATGTGAACTTGGAAAGCAGGCAGCTCCCTGGAGGGGAGGCCGAGGGTTTGCCTCTCATGGCATTTCCTTCCTCCCTGCTTCCTTGACTCAGTACTCTTGGGTCTAGTGCCATGTTCTGTGAGGGCCCAAGAACCCCTGAGGGGGACACAGCTCTCTATCCTCAAGATACTTCCCATCTAGAGTGGTTGACAAAGTCATGGGATACTGATAGTCTGTAAGAGGGGTGACTATGTCTGGGTGACCCAGGCCTCAGAAATGACTAATAGTTTCCCAGGATTTGGTAAAGATATTGAGGGGAAAGATATTTTAAGAAACAGGAACAGCTTGTGCAAAGGCACTGAGGTCTTCTAAGCAATCCACTTGACTATACTGGAGGATGGGTGTCACATGGTCAAGTGAAAGAGAGGCCAGGTCTGAGCGAGAGCCTGGATGGATCAGAGGGGCAGATTCTAAAAGCCCACCTGAAGATCTCCAAACTTGCCATAAATTTCATCTAAAAGCAGACAACAGGCTTATATCTATTGGATAAAACTGCTAAGTTATTCTGAGTGTTGCTGTGTTGTTTTCTTCTTTTTTAAGCAAAGTTATATTGTTAAAGATTCAAGCAGGGAGAAGAGTATAGGGTGACTTTCATCTCTCCAAAACCCCTTTTGTCCCTAGAGGTAGTCACTGTTAACAGCTGTGTGTGCACTTGTGCCAAACTATTACAAGCAAGAGCTGTTGATTGGCTGCCTTCACAACGTCTTGGCCTTCCAGGGTCAGTAGGTCGCTTCCCCCTGCTCCATCTGTGTGGGTAGTGTGGGTCTTTCAGGAGAAATTGCCAAGTCATAGAGATGATTTATTCACGGTCTGTAGTCCTTGGCTGAAGCTTTGGTCTTTGATTTTCTTTAAGCAACTTTACAGCCTAACCCTACAATCTCTAAGGATATAAATATTCTTATTCGAGGCCTTAGGACTGAGAGAAGTTAAAAGTACTGACTTGGGAGTGAAGCCACACCGTTAATTCTGAGTGAACTTGGGCAAGCCCTGGCTCTCTGTAAAATGGGGGAGTGGGGCGTTGATCTGCATCCTAATCACGGAAAGCTGCCTTTTAGCATAAGAATAGCTGGGGCATTAATCACTTTGTTGATTCCTCACAACCATTCTGCTGGGGTCCATGTTATTATCCCCCTTGGAGAGGCTAAATAACGTGCCTTGGGTTGTGAGACTATTGGGTGATGGTACCAGGACTCCAGAGGACTGATGGTAGAGACAGAGATCTTAATCACTGCAGACATTCTCCAGAAGGTTCCGTCTCGTTCTGACATGAGTACTGCTGGGGGAGTTTTGTTGTGGCTGTGATCATGAACACGAGTCAGTGTGCATGGCTGGGGATGCTCAGTCCTGTAGCAGAAAGGCCTGCAGGGGCCGCCCAGGGCTGTTTGTAAACACTTTTCTGTACTATCAGGAGGACTCCAGCCGAAACCGGTTTGGCTCAGTGGATAGAGCGTCGGCCTGTGGATTGAAAGGTCCGAGGTTCGATTCCAGTCAAGGGCATGTACTTGGTTGCGGGCGCATCCCCAGTAGGGGGCGTGCAGGAGGCGGCTGATCGATGTTTCTAACTTTCTATCCCTCTCCCTTCCTCTCTGTGAAAAAAATCAATAAAATATATTTAAAAAAAAAAAGAGGACTCCAGCTCACTTTTCCCTGTATTTCAGACAACGCAAGACTTGCCCAAGGTCACCTGTTGAGTTGGGATCCCAGCAAGGACCAGTCCCGCTGTCCCTTTACCATTTGAGCCCATGTTCTGGCAAGTTTTCTGGGCAAGCCAGGAAAAGTGAAAGCCCCCTACCCCTGCCCCACGGTTATTTCCGGAGAAAATGCCTGCAGAAGCAGGAAAAAGCAGGTCCTAGGAGTTATGCATTTTTTGGGGGGAGGGAAAGAAAGAGACCAGTGTTTAGGCAGCTGGGGGATGTTAACTAAAAATATCTCCTCTCTTTCAAGTGCGTGAGCGCATGTCATATTTCAGCCCGATGTGGTTTGTGAGTTTGGAGACCACAGACAGGCTGGGTTCCTGCTGCTCTGGGCCTCCCCTCTCTTCCTCATTCTGCCATTTGCCTGGACCACATCAGCAACTCCAGGGCAGGGCAGAGAGAAGCGGTGAGCGTGGTCCTGGTTTTGGCACTGACAAAGCAGGGGGTGACTTGTGCTAATTGTGCCTTTCTCTGGACCCCCGTGTTCACTCTGCACTAGTGGGAGTGGACAGGGTAATGTCAGGTTTTCTGGCTTCTGATGGCCTTGAGTCAGAGGGCTTTTTGCTCAGGGCAGGAACCTGGGCACAAAGTGAGCCCACAGCAGCTGTCAGTCTTTAGGTTACTTGTGCCAGTGCCAGCTGGACAGTCGACCACTATTCATGAATTTGGTCTTTGTGGACTGAATTGGTCGCCCCATTTTGCAGATAAGGAAGTTGAAGTCTGATTCCTTTATGTATCCTGTTCCCTGTTCTACAAGCAATGAGAATCATGGCCATCCCATGTATGTAGCATGCTCACTGTGTGCGCTGACCTTTGTCTATACTGTCTTGTTTAATCTTTTAACAGCCCTGTGAAAGAGGTGATAATGACTCAGTTTTACAGATGAGGAAACTGGGGCTTGGCCTAGAGAGATGAAATGACTTGCTTTTTCTTCTTTGAGCCCCATAGGAGCCCCGAGGTTGTCATTAAGGGCCCCATTTTACAGGTGAGAAAATTGAGGCCTGTAAAGGTAGGAGTTCTCTTGCCCAGGCCACCTGGCCCTTTAGGTTCTACCCTGGGCCCTCCATCCAACTCCTTCCTGGTGCCTTGCGTTTTCTGCCTCAGAAGGAACCTCTGTGCCTCTTGCTTTCAATGATTGGACTAAGGGATAACAGTTTTCAGGGATGTAAAACATCCCTGAAATTTTCTAGTCCCTAAGGGACTCCAGAAATGGTCTGAGCCATGGTGTCTCTCAGGGAACTCTTGATGAAGGCACCACACCAGTGGGAATGGGTTCATTGATTCTGCTCTTGAGCAAACCGCCTTATTACTTTCCAGCCTCAACAAAGATATCATGTGGGACCAGTTTATTTGCCAAGCAAAGGATAGTTTTATGATATATGTAAGCTTTCAGGGTGGAGCCTGGCCCTTCGTTTCCTTTCTATAGTGACTATGGCTGGGCTGGGCCCTGGGTAAATACTAGTTAATTTTTTGGGGGGAGTAGTAAAGTGCTATAGGTGGGATACTCCTGAAATATGGGGTGCTTTTTACTCCCCTCCTCCAAGAACCTTTTTTTCTTTTTTAATTATAACAAGTGATGATAGGAAATTTGGAAAATAAAAAAGTATAAAAAATAAGAACTGTCTATAATTCTACCAACCAGAGATAATCACTGATAACATTTCCTTCCTGATATTTTCAGTACTTTTTTTTTATCCTCACATAATTGTGGTCATACCACATTTATAATTTTCTATTCGGACTTTTTGTTTCTTTCAACAGTATAACATTTATTTTCTCATGTTTTTTTCAGGACTGTAAGTTTAATTTTTGTTGTTGTTAATCCTCACCGAGGATAATTTTCCATTGATTTTTAGAGAGAGTGGAAGGGAGGGGAAGAGACAGAGAGAGAGAAATACCCATATGAGAGAGATGCATTGATTGGTTGCCTTCCACACACGCCCGATCAGGGCCGGGGATTGAGCCTGCAATTGAGGTATGTGCCTTTGACCGGAATCGAACTTGGAACTCCAGTCAGCAGCCCAGAGCTCTAACCACTGAGCAAAACTGGCTAGGGCTCTTAAGTTTACTTTTTAAAGGAGTTTTTAAAGTATACTATAACACAAGTAGATAAATGCATGACTATTGCTATTTTAAATCTTTTGTTCCAATAGTCTGGGGAATTAAAGAAGTAAAATTATACCTTTTATTTGAAAAAAAAATCAAGTTTTACCTTTTTATTATGAAAATATGTGTTGACCTGGTTAATCACTGTATAATTATATTTAAGGAGTGAATATATTATGGTTCACTTAACTGACCCTCTATCATTAGGCATTTAGCCTGTTTATAAACAGTGCTGCAATACTAGTGCTTACACTACTCTTTTTTCATTATTTCTTAACAGGGTACCCAAGAGTTGGAGTTTCTGGGTCAAAAATGATGTATTTTACAGGTTTTGTTACATTTTGCCAAATTGCTGCCCAGAAAGGTTGCAGCCATTTTTATTCCCACCAGCCATGCATGAGGGTGACGGACTTTGTGGAAGCTCCGGAAGTGGTTATCAAAATCCTAGCTCAGGGACCATTTGAGGAAATATCTTACTTCATTTAGCAAATACATTTACATAGTTCAGCATCAGTAGAATATAATGTTAAGATCCAGGCTGAAGAGGTAGAAAGATGCTGGTTCTCATTCTAGTTTCTGCTTGGCACTTGCCATAAGACCTCGAGCTTAAGCCAGGTCACTGCTCTACCTCTATGCTTAGAACAGAAGGGCTTGACTTTGTGTCCCTTTGACTTTGTTGTGACTGTGATGACTCTCAGCTGAAGACCAATCTCCTGACTCCATTCTCACCTCAAAACAGTTTCCAGACTTCAACCTTTAAAGCTTGGACCTTGGGAATTGCCTGGCCCCAACCCTTACTTCATGGCTGGGGATACTCAGGCTCAGAGGGAGCAAGTGAGTTTCCTGAAGCACCCCGCAAAAACCTGACCAGTTTCCCTCCACTTTACACAGGAGGCGTCTAAATCCCTGTTCAGCGCTCGGACAAGACCAGAGATCTCTTTTTTAAATTTTATTTTAAAGATATACCTTTTATATATATATGTATATTATTGATTTTTTACAGATAGGAAGGGAGAGGGATACAAAGTCAGAAACATCGATGAGAGAGAGACATCTATCAGCCGCCTCCTCACGCCCCCTGCTGGAGCTGTGCCCACAAGCAAGGTACATGCCCCCGACCGGAATCGAACCCGGGACCCTCCAGTCCGCAGGCCGACACTTCATCCACTGAGCTAAACTGGTCTCAGCAAGATATACCTTTTTTAAAAAAAAATGTATTTTTATTGATCTTAGAGAGGAATGGAGAGATAGAAACATCAATGATGAGAGAGAATCATTGATCGGCTACCTCCTTAACTCCCCCAACTGAGGACCAAGCCTGCGATCCAGGCATGTACCCTTGACCAGAATCGAACCTGGCACCCTTCAGTCCGCAGACTGACCACTGAGCCAATCCAGCTAAGGCCTCCAGATCTCTTAATGTCTTATCTTTGAGGCTCTTCCTACCCATTGTATGTGCCTCCCTCTTCTCTTCCCAAACACTGAGTCGAACTATTCGGTCCACAGCTATGAGTTTCTAGAATCTGAACAGCCCTTGAAATATTTTGCACCTAATATCGCAGCAAAGTAGGGCCAGCTCTTCTTTCAGAGAGCATGACTCAATAGGAAGCCATCTGAGGGGGAGAAATACAGCTGTAGGACCTAGCATTTGGCTTAAACATTTCCACCTGAAGTTTTTATATTTGAGACTATAAACACCAATTACAACTTATAGATGGCAAACTATAGCCCTGGGGCGCCCCTAGATTGTTTTTGCATGCCTCTGAGCTGAGTGCTTTTTACATTTTCAAAAGATAGTTAAAAAAAACATACACAAAATAAAAACCCAAACCCAAACCAGGAAGAAGATGCAAAAGAGAAGGTCTGGGGCCTGCAAAGCCTAAAGTATTTACTGCCTGGCCCTTTCCAGTAAAAGTTTGCTAAGTCCATCAGTGAGCAAGAGTCTTGGCCTCATATCTTGAAATTTAGTGAGACCAACATGTAGGGCAGGCAGCCTGACTCGGTAGGGACTTTCGCCCAGACCTTAGCGGTGTGACTGTCAGCACGTAATTTCACTTCTCTGAGCTTTGTCCGTCCTTCACAACATGGGGACAATGACATCTGCCTGGCAGAGTTATTGTGAGGATGAGAGATGATGTATGTCAGAGTTTCACACTTGGCAAGTGATCAAAAAATGCTAACTGTTCTCACTGGGTGGCCGTTTGAACCCTTCTGGCTTTTATTGGTCAGATACCTTGTTTCTCCCACCAAATCTGAAGGTCCTTCCAGGAGAAAAACACTTCTGCTCCAGTCACTCCTACCCCACACCCAGGACAGAAAGTGCCTCTGCGGTCACCTTCTAGACCAGTGGTTCTCAACCTGTAGGTCGCGACCCATTTGGGGTTCGAATGACCCTTTGACAGGGGTCACCTAAGACCATCAGGAAACACAGATATTTACATTACGATTCATTAACTGTAGCAAAATTACAGTTATGAAGTAGCAACGAAAATAATTTTATGGATGGGGGTCACCACAACATGAGGGACGGTATGAAAGGGCCCCGGCATTAGGAAAGTTGAGAACCACTGTTCTAGACAGATGTGGTTCCTGGGAGCTTGCATACTTTCGATAATGGGGAGCCCTCTACCTGAAGGACCAGCCTTGGCACTGGGGGGCAGCTCTGACTGTTAGAAAGTGCCTCCTCTCCCAGTGCTCTGAGGTGTAATTCGTCAAACAGGCACCTAGCGAGCCTGGGCTGGGATCCGAATGCCGGAAGGAGCCGCCTCTCTTTATGGCTCTGTCTGGGGTGTGTGGGCGATGGACTAGAGTCAGCGGTTTGTGGACCTTGTTTTTAAGTTGCTGCAGCTTTAAGTCCAAAATGGAAAACAGACCAACTTGTAGTTAGCTGGGGCTAATTCTAATTCTAAACCCAGTCAATTTTAAAACTCGGGGGCTCCCTGAGCCCAAATCCTAGAAAAGAGTGCAATGCTCTTTTAGCCCATAGATGGCAGCACCTGCACTCTTAGCCAGCTCTATGTGAAGGTGTGCATGAATGTGTTTACACACGTGTGCACATGTGTACGACACACGTGTGCACATGTGTACGACACACGTGTGCACATGTGTACGATACACGTGTGCACATGTGATTCACTAGTTTCTCCCGTTAGTGAATCTTGAGCTGTTGTGGCCCCAGCCCTAGGCTAGGTGTTGGGATACAAGGGAGCAGATCTTAGTCTAATGGTGGAGGCTGACTTGGAAACAGATCATCATACAGCATGACAGGGAAGACAAGAGGCCTGTGGAATCTCAGATGAGCTCAGCCTCTGAGGGGAAGGGGAGTCCAAGAAGATTTCCGGGAGGAAAGCTGGGCTTGATCAAAGTGGAAGAAGAAAAGAAAAAGAGGGATGAAAATCCGAAACAGGGGAAGCAGTCTGTGCGAAGATCAGACAGGGGCTTAAGGAACAGAGTGCAGCTGTCTGGCTGGAGCTTGGGTGTGTGTATGTGTGTGGGGGTGTGTGTGTAGGAGTGGTGGGGAGACAGCAACTGGTGAGAGTTGGGGCTCCAGGGGCTATGGGGAGGGGGCGGGGGAAGTTCATAAATGATGTTGAGTAGTGTATTAAGGATCTTGGACTACCCGGGGGCCATAGGGAGCCATGGTGGAATCTGAGCCAAGGAGTGACATGGTCTGGGCTTGCTCTGAGGAACTGCACTTAGGGAAGGAGAGGGGAAGTGGGAGGCCCAGTTATGAAGCATTGCAGTCATCCAGGTGAGAGGTGATAGAACAAGATGTTGGCAGTTGGGGGTGGCGGGGAGGGAAGAGGATGCAAGGATTCAGTGGTGTTGGAGGCAAAAGTGACAGAGAAGGGGAGGTTGAGAAGAGTGGTGCGTGGTGTCTGGCCTGGTGTGAGTGGTGGGTGGTGGTGGTGCTGCTGCTGAGATGGGGAGCACGGGGGGAGGAGCAGGATGCACTTGGGAACAGATGTAGCCCCGCCAGTGAGGATGAAGGTGTGATTTGGAGGTTTGTAGAAAAGAGGGGGATGGATTTGAAAGTCTCATTCTCTCACAGAGTTAACAGAAAGTGAAAGGTCATTAATCGTTGGCAGAACAACAAAACCCAGCTCTGCTTTGATCTGTCCTCCATGGAAGGCCCACAGAGGTGAGGGTCCAGCCTCCTTCCAGATCCCCTGCTGTGCACACATGCCGCTCACAATGCAGAAATCCATCAGGAATGTCTGGGCCATTTCATGTCAGCCGAGAACAGGGCCCCTTTTGTGTCTGAATCCCAGGAGCCTGTAGGGCCTTGCTCCATTTGGGAACCTGGGCTCTCTCTTTGGCTTGGAGAAGCTGGTTTGGGCAGGAATTTTTCCCGTGTAGGCCGGAGCCAGCTTACTTAGCTGTCCCTGGGTGCAGATGACTGGGACTGTGGGGCGTGAGGGTTGTCCCTGAAAGGTGTGTGTGTGTGTGTGTGTGTGTGTTCTGGGGGGTAGAAGGAGGGACAGGAAGGCTGGGCTGCACAACCCTAGGACCCACATAGTCTGGTCCTTCATTCAGTCACCTAGCATATAGCCAGTGGTCTGCAGTTTGCCAGGCCATGTGCCAGGGCCGAAGCTTGAGAGGCAAAGCAGTCTGATGGCAGAGAAAGACCTGTCAGCAGGTACTGGTAACACAGTCTTGCAAGAATAGAATGATACTTAGCCATACAGGTGGGATTATGGCATGTAAGCAACGTGGGTCCCTGAACTACACAAATACAGGATGAGAAAGATACAATTTCTAGAAAAAGACTTAGGATTTAATTAATAATCAGAGTAAATATATACACTGTTCAGAGCCCTTGACATATTTTATCTCATTTAATCCTTATAATGACTCTGTGGGGTGGGTTCTAACATAATCCATTTTTTACAGAGAAGGAAACTGAGACTCAGAGAGGTGCAGTAACATGGTCAAGCTACACAGTTAGTTAACTGAAGGACCTTTGTGTCTACTTCCAGAATCCTCAACCACTGCTCTGAAGTTGATTGTAAGAGTTAATTCAGTCATGGAATGGGATTTCTTTAAATGCTAATGGGATTTTAGGCTGGATTAATAGAGGCATGATATCTAGAATGACAGAGGTGAGAGTTCTGCTTGCTTGCTGTGGATAGAACTCATTAGAAAGTCTAATTCTGGGTCTTTTTTTAAATTATTATTTCATGCTGAAACCGGTTTGGCTCAGTGGATAGAGCGCTGGCCTGCAAACTGAAGGGTCCCAGGTTCGATTCCGGTCAAGGGCATGTACCTTGGTTGCGGGCACATCCCCAGAAGGGGGCATGCTGGAGGTGGCTGATCGATGTCTCTCTCTCATCGATGTTTCTAACTTTCTATCTCTCCCCCTTCCTTTCTGTGAAAAATCAATAAAATATATATTTTAAAAAATTATTATTTCAGGAAGGACAGGATTCATTTGGAGTAGACCAGGGAAAGGGTAAGGGAACAGGACACCCTGGTCTCAGGAAAAGCTGGAGGAAAAGGGCTGTACAACGTATAGAAGACTGAGGGCCCAGGCCACTGTTTTCAAGTCTCCAAAGAGCCATTGGGAAACAGGATGACAGACTGTCCCCGGGTGACAGCAGAGAGAGATTTTAGCACATCCTAAAGACAACTTTTTAAACCAGCCAAACTTTCCCATAGTAGGTCTTAAAGCCTCGGCAGGAAGTGAGTACCTCATTGGTGGAGGTGTGCAAATAGGGGCTGTTGTGACCTTGGTAGTAGATCTGGAGAGAAAAGGACACTTTTGATTTGACCAGATGACCTTGAGCCCTTGACACTGAGAGTCTTGGTTCTTCATTTACAGGAGGTGCTAATATCTGCTTGTGCAGCTTCTGCCGTGGTCCCAGCACCTGCCCCCGGAACAGCCCCCTTCACCCTCTGAGCTCTGCAAGGTAGGTCGAGTAGTGCAGACCCCGAGTCCTCCTAAACTCGGGGAGTCTGAAGAGGACAGTGGGAGCAGCGCTGGTTGCCATTGTGGATTCAAAGGGATTCTCTGAGGTGTCTCTAGTTAAGCTCATAGCACATTTCCGTCCATTACCTCATTTGCTTCTCACCTGCTCTTGAGAGGGAGGCCAGGCAAGAGTGATCCTGTGAGAAAGGCCAGGACTGACTAGGCTGGGTGCCAGGGGGCCTGGGCCTCCACCTGGCGGTGCTGCTTGCTGGCTGCAGGACAGTTGTTTTCCCTGTCAAGGCCTCTGTGGGCTCTTGGGTAAGAGGGTGGATTTCCTGGGGAGAAAGGAGATGCACGGATTCCCCACAGGAGGTAAGAGAATCTGGGGTGTGGCTGCCAAGCCTCTGCTTGTTGACTGGAGGAGGAGAACCTGAGGAGTATGAGTCACGGGGAAGGGGATGAGTCAGCGCCACCTGGGGGCCGCTGGCAGGGCTTGCAGGGTGGGGCCACCTGACTTTCGGGATTCCCAGGTGACCCTTCCAAGTGACCTGCTGAAGTATGCTGCGTTCCAAGGGGTGGGGTGCCGGGTCCTGGGCTTTTTCCGCCTTCTCTCCAGAAGCAGGAGACCCTGGTTACTTCCCTGCGTGGGCCTCGGTTTCTCTGTCTAAAGAAATGGGTGTGAGGGTCTCCCCTGCACCCACCTTGCAAGTTGTAGTGAAGACTGCACAAGCTCGTAGATGCTGCAGGGTTTTGTGAGCTGTGGGACGGGGAGGATCCCTGCTAGGGAACTAACCCAGCTTCTAACGCCGGAAAGGAAGTGAATGGCTAACAGTAAGGATCTGGAGAGCCTGGAAAACACCCTCCAGCTCATGACATCATCCTTGGTTGCCAAAAAGAGAAGGGGCTGAATGTCTTACTCATTGGTGGCCCAGCTGGCTTCAGGGAGTGACAGCGACCACGTACAGAGCTGTTCCTCTTTCCCAAAGCTGCGATGAAAGGGCCTTCTGACGGTCTCCAGAATGCTTTGTCCTCGAAGCCAGGATTCCTAGAAGGCCCACCAGGCCCAGAGAGGGGACTTGTCCCACTTCAGCCGAAGCCTGTTGTGCTGAGCAGGGAGCAGCCCCGATGCTGCCCAGAGTGGAGGGATGGGGGCGGTCTTGGTTGGAAAGCTCCAGCTTTTGGGACTGAGCCCTCACTCCAGCTCCTGAATTGCCTTTAACTAATCTGTCACCAAAGAGTGTTACTCTCTGTTTATGCTGTTGGTGACAAAGACACAGACCTGTCTTCTGCTTTCCCCGCTTGTGCAGACCCTGCAGGGCCAGGCTGCCTCAAGCCCAGATGAGTACCTGTTAACTAAGCTTGGCTGGCTCAGCCCCTGCACTGTGCCCACCTTGTGCCCACTTCTGCTGAACTTGAGTTCAACAAGGCTCCTGCTTGTCCAAACCCCGTGGTATTTCTTCAGATCTGCAAGTACCACCTCCTTGGAGCAGTTGAGAATATTCAAGAAGCTCTCTCCCCTCTTTGCTTCTGGGAGGCTGCACCATCCAGTTTATTTCCATTTCCCTGACCTTCTCTGGACCCTGCTTTTCTGCCTCTAATGTTCACCAGGATTCTGACCACCGTCTTGTCTTGACTTACATTGTAGGTTCGCTCATTCATTCACTAACTCATTCATGGGTACATTTAATTGACAGTTATTGAGGCCTTGAACTGGGTGCTGGAGAGCAAGGTTTTTCCATCCCTGGTGATCTCATAGTCCTGGGTCTTACAGTAAGTCATTACACACACAGCAAATTTATTTCGTCAGCCATAAAGGAGACAACCAGGGTCTGGGCGCATATGGGATTGGGTGGGTGTGATGGAATTCTATCTGGACAGACGAGGGAGCTTTCCTGAAAAGCCCAGACCTAAAGAGGGAGTGGAAGGTGCTGTGTGAGCAGGGGAAGGAGCACCGCGGCAGCGGGAACAGTATGCCGAGGCTCTGAGACAGGAGGTCCCGTGTGGAGTTGTTGGGAATCAGAAGGAAGGGAGCATGGTGGGACGAGGGCCTGGAGACCAGATAGCCCCTTAGTCATGCAAGCCCTTGGGGACTGTGATTAGAGTTTGGATTTATCCTAAGCCGCTGGGGAACTACTGGACATTTTAAAGCAATGGAGAGATTTGCCCAAATTTCATTTGTTCGAACCCTGGAAAGAGATAGACCCAAGTCCCATGCTGATAAACCCCCAAGGTGTAATGTTTGGTCCTTCCACACTGTGGCGTCCTGATGCCATGCCTCAGATGAGGCTTGGTCTTGGGCAATCTTGGCAAATGCACACTTCCCAGCATTCTCTGGGCTCCTTGCATTGTTTTCATTGCTGAGCTCCTGAGTGGAGCGGGGTGATGAATCAGACCTGCCCTGCCCTTGGAGGTCCAGAATTGTGGTGCCTGAGCCTGGAGTCATTGGGGGGCAAGCACTAGGCTGAGGGCGCGTCGGCCTTTCAGCCAGTCACGTGTGCAAAGGTTTGACCACTTGGAGCCACCGTGCTTGGGGACTAGTGAGCAGTGCTGCTGCAACAGGAGTGAGGGGTTGAGGTGGGGAGTGCAGGGCTAGGAGAGGCATTGAATGTCAGGTGTCGATCCTCTGGGAGCCAGGAAGCCATGGGCGAATTTTCGGCTGGGAGTGGCTTGATTGACAGGATTTGAGCAGGGAGGGTGGATCAGGGGGTTAACGCTGTAAGCTGGTTGGAAAGAATGAGCATCACCAGGTGAGGCCTTCTTTGTCCTCCCACTCACCCGTACACAAACACAGTAAAACACTCAATCCCGTTCAGTCCCCAGCCCTTGCTGGGTGGTTTCCCCATTGGTTAAGTCATGGGAGCTACCCTGTGTTGTTTTACTGCAGCACCGGGGTTTGGTTATACTGTCCTGGGCTCCAGAAGCCAACAGGATGAGCCTGAAACACCACTCTGGCCTGACTTGCTCTGTGCCCCTTGACATGTCTCTGAATGCCTCTCAGCCTCAGTTTCCTCGTATGTGAAATGGGGGTGATCATAGGGCCATTGGGGATTAAGTGATGGGGAACTCAAGTCCTGAGCATATGCCTGATGCATAGGGGATGGCTCTTTACTTCCCCGATGGTTGTTAACGGCCCAGACCATGTCGTAATCTGCCCTTTGGGGAGTCCTTCTCTGCGGCCATAAATCTGTCATCTGAATCGAGAACAAGGTGTTCCCTGCGGCCCTGGGGAGGCCTCTAACGGGACTCTGAAGGGTTTGGAAATGCCTTTACATGTCCCTCACCGGGGTCTGGCCCGGCTGGGCTCAGAGGGCCGGACGAGATCTTATTTGTCTCTTTAGCTGCAGCTCTCAGCACAAGGCTGGCCTGTCGTGGTTCTCATCAGCACTAAACAAAACAGTCTTAAATTTAAAAAAGTCATAGACTCCGAGCATTGTCTTGCCAGCACCTTCATCTCATGGCTGAGGCCCAGAGAAGGACAGGGACTCATCCCAGGTCAGCCAGCCCTTTAGTGGCAGGGATTGGACCTGTTCACTTCTCCTGGCTCAAACAGGTATTGCGATTCTAATTTTTTACATGCCGATAATTAAAATTGCAAGTCAGCTGGGGGAGGGGTAACAATGGAGTGGTCATTTTGCGTTTAGGGGCTCCCCCTAGACCAGTGGTCTGCAAACTCATTAGTCAACAGAGCCAAATATCAACAGCACAACGATTGAAATTTCTTTTCAGAGCCAAATTTTTTAAACTTAAACTTCTTCTAACGCCACTTCTTCAAAATAGACTCGCCCAGGCTGTGCTATTTTGTGGAAGAGCCACAAGCAAGGGATCAAAGAGCTGAATGCGGCTCATGAACCGCAGTTTGCTGACCACTGCCCTAGACCATTCCAGAGAGCATCCTGACCACAAAGGCCTTAAGGATATCATCCAACCTCCTTAGTTTACATTTTGGGAAACTGAGGCCCAGAGAGAGGTAGTAGCTTGCTCTGGGTCCCCAGAGAGAGGGACGCAGAGAAGCAGTCACAAGGCCCACTTTCAGGAAGAAGCAGTAGGTGCTCTTGGCCCAGCCCACTGCCTCCTGTTGACATGTGAAAGTGGAGTGTGAGCAGGGGTTTCCTGAGGAACATTTGGTTTCTAATTGTGTCAGGGAGAAGGACCATTTCCAGAGCTTTGCGTGCCCATGTGATATCTGTGGAGTTGGGCCTGGCACAGCTATTTCAGACTAAAGCCACAGGCTCCTATTTATAGGCCGATGTGATTAGGTTGATGTGGTCAGGAGAGGCCTGCCTGCCCGCGGCCCGGCCCAGCTATGGACAGGGAAGAGGCCCTCGGGGGCAATTCTGACCTATGGGTGAGTAGTGAGGGATCCGGGGTGGTCCCTGAAGTCTGCTCAGAAGTGGGGCTCCAGGAAGGCCTCAGGGGAAGTCCCAGTCCTGGCTCCCAGTTCAGCTGCCTGCAGCAGGCCGTCTGCAGAGATGAAACCAGTCCCAGCCTGTTCTCTCCCTGTTTAAAAATCCTCCCTGTCTGAGATCAGTTCAGGACTGCGAGTAGGCCTTCCTCACCCACGTGCCCTGGTCTCCACCCCGGGCACACCTCTTCAGTGTTTGTATTTCCAGAGCCACATCTCTGAGCCTTTGCTGTTCTCTGCACCTGACTTGCCTGTTCCCAGTTTCCCCAAAACAAACCTTCGCTCATTCTTTGAGGCTCTGCTCAAATGCTCCTCCTTTGTGGCTTGTCAGGTCCTGGTGCTCCCTGCTTGTATCACCTGAGTGATTACCCGAGTTCACGTGTGCTGTCCACTGGGCCAGGGAATCCTGAGGCACGACCCGACTCAGAGGAAGAAAAGGAGCAAGGCATTTGTGGTTGAGCACCTTCTGTGGTCATTCACTTGACGTGTTTAATGACATGCGATCTGCATGCCACTCTGCGCAGCACATGTGTTTCAAAGGTGTGTCGGCATGAAAGTAAGACTTCAAGGTCAGATAGTCCTAATTCATACTTTGCCCTGCGCTTCCTAATAGTCATCCTTGGTCTGAACCTTTAGAGCTTCAGCTTTCCCATCTGTAACATGAAAATGATGCTATTTATGGGTTTTGGGAAAGCATTGTCAACAAGTCAAAGCTTATAAGTACTTATGTTCCCTCGTCCATAATGAGCTTCTGTGTGCAATATAGGTATTATTTATAGGTGGGGAAACAAAGGCTCAATACAGTGCAGCACTGTCTCTAAGGCCCCATACAAGTCCGTGGCCAAGAGGAGAGACCAGGTCTTGATCCTGGCCATTAACTCCACCCTGTGTTCTCCTCTCCTCCCTCTCTTAGCCCCTTGGGCCTATTTTGTTCCTCAGATCAGGAGAAGCTTTGTTTGGGGATTGTTTTTCCTAAGAAGTTTCCTCTGTGGTGCCACTGGATGATTCAGAGCCCTGAGTCACCGGAGGAGGCTAAGGGCCAGGATGGAGTGGGGGAGAGAAGAGGAGAGGAAGGAGAGGAGGGACGAGGAAGGGGGTCCCAGTGCCAGCCCTGGCTCTCCCATTGTTTGGCCTCAGTTTCTGCAAGTGTGAAAGGAGATGTTGAGATGCTGGGCTTTGGTAAGTGGTTTCCAGTCCAGGCTGCGCCTCAGAATCCCAGACTTCCTGGGCCCCACCCTGGCCTCCCCTCAGAGGCTGGGCGTGGGGCCTGGGAATCTAGGTTTTCCGGAACTCCCCGCGTGAGTCTGCTGCACACCTGATCTGCAGAGGTGTTTGGGCAGCCTGCTTATCAGGGTCACCCCCCGGCAGGGCCTCAGAGTGAGTGCCAGCCGCTGCGGACCGTCTCCACTAACTCACAGAGCATGCCTCGCTGGAGGCTTTGTCAGAGTGGAGCCTGGGAAGTGCATGGGCGTTTTTCCCTTTTAAAACAGCCTTACCGAAGTGTAATTCACATGAATTGGCGAAGTAAACTTATATACATATATTTCCCCGGTTTAATTAATTCAGTGATTTTTAATAAATTTACAAAGTTGTGCCTCCATTCCCACAATTCTGTTTGAGAACATCCCTACCACCCCTAAAAGAAGCTGTGCCTGCTTGCTGACAATGTCCATACCACCCCGTGGCCCATCACCAATCTGAATGCCCTGTATGCATTTCCAGCTCCACTCTTTCTGGCTGTGTGACCTGGTGCAGATGATTGCCTTCTCTGAACCTTGGATTTCTCCTTGGTAGGAGAGGGAAAACTATCCTCCTTAAAGCTTACTGTTTGAATTTCACAGACGTGGTAGAGGGTGTGATATATGGCAGGAGCTGGGGAGGGGGAGCCTGGCATGTAGTCGTCCCTGGGACATAGTACAGGTACCAGGACACCGCACTGGCAAACATTTCACAGACTCACGCTGTGCCAGGCACTGGGCTAAGCGCCTTAAATGTACTCTCTCTTTTAATTTCCATAACGGCACTTATGAGGTGAGTGCCAATATCATTCTTATTTTATAGCTGGAGAAACTGAGGCACTGAGAAGGGAGGTAACCTTTCCCAGATTGCATAAGTCATGGTGGGTAGGGGTGGGCATCTGTCTCCAGGCTTACCTTTTTTAACTGTCACCTGAACATGGGAATCATGGCTCGAGAAATACCATTCGTGGGCCCAGGACAAGGGACACTGGATTCAAAAGATGGCATGTAGTACAGAGTGCATCATGCACTGGATGTGACATGGTACATGGAGCATGATCCAAGGAATAAGTGACATGGGACACAGGACATGGGACATGCGTCAAGGTATGAAGAACCCAGGGCCTGGTATGGGCCACAGAGAGCATGGCATATGTGATGCTGGAGAGGGTACATGGGGACATGGTAACCAGGGTAGAGCGCTTGAGCTTCAACAATGGGCACAAAGAGCCCCTTTTCATGTCAGTGCCGGGGGCCCCAGGATGCAGTGGCAAGATCCAATTTTCTTTTCTCACAAACTCCTGTATGTTTTTCCTTCTCCTCCCTGTCTCTGATGCCCAAGAGTGTGTGTCTCCCAGAGGACTGGGCCCCAGAGTACATCCCACCATCCCAGCAGCTGGGACGGAGCTCAAGGCTTGGGGCCAAATGCATGGCTGAGGAAGAGCCTGCCAGGCCCCCAGATCCTTGTCTTTGAGCGGCAGCTGTGGGCACTAGGGCCAGAGCCCAGTAATTTTCCTGTAAGCCAGCCTCCCTCCGCTCCCCTCCCTGGCTGCTGCTGCTATCTGTAAATGCTGCATTCCAGTGCTTAGGAGAGAAAGCTTAGTGGAGAGAGCCAGCAATGCCGCTGGGGTTGCTGGGGTGGAGATGCCAGGGAGGAGGCAGTGGGGGTGGAGGTGCAGGGAAGAGGCGGTGGTTAGCAGGCTGGTGGTTTCTGAGACTACCTGCCACTCACTCCTTTATCTTGTCTCATCTGCACAAGCGCCCCCAATGAGACTGAGGCTCAGAAAGACCAAGAGCTTGCCCATGGTCACATACAGCAGAGGCAGATGGAGTCTAGACTCCAGCTCTCCTGGAGGCAGGGAATTGAGGATGTATAGAAGCAGGGTTAGGTGGAGCGGAGCTGTAGATGGGGGGATCAGCAGGTGATGAGGCTGCAAGAGGCTGGGGAGTCCTGTCTGCTTTCAGTATGCACTGGGGACTGTGGAAAGGTTTTATGTAGGAATAAGACAACCTCTAGGGATAATGGGAGAGTTGGAGGCAGTGAGGAAGCTGGTGCAATGGGACCAGAGGAAAGGTGGGGACCCAGAAACAGGGCACTGGGTGGGAAGCGAATGTGAAACAGGGTGCATGGGGTTGAGCACGCAGCTCTGGCCTGAGCCCTTATGTGCAGTCCTAGAGGGCTGACTCTGGTTAGGCCTTGCCTCTAAGAGTGTCCCAGAGGGCTCTGGAAGCCCCCAGAGGTTCAGGCACTTGGACACCCAGAGGAGGATGCTGGTGACTGGTGCCTGATGGAGGTGAGGTGGGAGCACACCTGGGGAGAAAAGCCCACACATTTTGGAGCCCGGCTGTGTGCCAGGCTTGTTTTGTGTGCTGGATCTTTTACTCCTTCCATCTGGATGTGATTGTCCTCTGAGCTGGGAAAGGAACAAAAGCATTCCAGTGCCATATACTTCTGTTTATATTTAAGAAGGGAGAGTACTTTAAAATCCTACTAAAAGGAAAAGGATTAGTAACAATAACAAGTATCTTTGAAACTCTGGAAATTCTACTGCATTCAAAATTTGAGAGCAATTGTAAAGAATCTCTAATCATGCTATAACAGAGTTTTCCCATAACTGATTTTTACTAGTTTCAAGGCCTGGCAAGCCTGTGCCATAGTCTCATCACTCTGTACCCAAGGACATAGACTCAGAGAGGTTGAGTCACTTGCCCAGGGTCACCCAGAGAGGGGGTGGCAAGGCTGGGTTCAGATGGTGACTCCAAAACCTTTGTTGTTTTGGGTGGGAGTAGACCGGAAGAGAGGCTCGAGGAAGGGATGGGAGGCAAGGCAGGCTCCTTAGCTGCTGGTTTGAGGTTCCCTCCTGAGATGCTTTCCCTTCCCTGGCACCAGCCACTACCCTGGATTCTGGACCTTGGTTGGGACACTCCAGCTTTCCCCAGTTTTAGATACAGGGACACAGAGATAGAGTTCAGGGGTGGGTATGAGGGGTGTGACCTGTATGTGTGCATGGCCTGGGAGCTTACTTTGGATGTTATGATTATCGAGTGCCTGCTGTGTACCAAGCACAGTGCCCAGAGCTCCCAGACACCCCACAGGGTAGGAATCATCACCCCATTTTACAGAAAGGAAATTGAAACTCTGCAGAAAGGCTGTTTGCCAAGTCCCGCATCCCCCACTCCAGGGTAGGGATTTGGGCTCTATCCACATTCATCCAGACATTCCCTGTGTTCACTAGGCTGGAAGGTGAGGCACCCCTCGCCCTGTTGGTCACTTGGGCATCCCAAGCCTACAGAGGCTCAGCCCCTGCGCCTGGGGAAGAAAACTGGCATTTTGAACATGTATTTTCTGCCAGGCATGAAATTTGAGAGCAATTGCGAAGACTCTCTAATCATGCTATAACATCTATTTTCTGCCAGGCATGAAATTTGAGAGCAATTGCAAAGGGTCACCGAGGCAGTGGGTGGCAAGGATCTTGCACATGTATTCAGTCCTTTCCTCTTGCCTTGGAGAAATTCAGAGGAGGCCAGGTCTTTCACATTTATTCAGTCCTTTCCTCTTGCCTTGGAGAAATTTTATACCTAAGGAACTTGAGTCTCAGAGAGAGAACTTACTCAAGTCTCCAGCTAACAACGACCATCGTTTCCTTTGTAGGTGCTGCTCTGCCCAGCTCTGGGCTAAGCCCAAATGTATTTATCTGGTAAAATCCCCACATTAACCCTAGGAAGGCATTCTCATCCCCATGGTACAGATGAGAAATGGAGGCTCAGAGAGCAGAAGGGACGTGCTCACACCACACAGTTAGAAAGTGGTGGGTCAGGCAGGGAGAGAGCTCCTTCTAGTCATGCATACTGTTTTCCTCCCTCTTTTTTTTTTTTTTAAATATATATATATATTGTTTTTTTACAGAGAGGAAGGGAGAGAGATAGAAAGTCAGAAACATCGATGAGAGAGAGACATCGATCAGCTGCCTCCTGCACGCCCCACAGTGGAGATGTGCCCGTAAGCAAGGTACATGCCCCCGACCGGAATCGAACCCGGGACCTTTCAGTCCACAAGTCAACGCTCTATCCACTGAGCCTAACCCGTCTCAGATGTTTTCCTCCCTCTTGAAAGGCCCTTCCTCTGTGGCGCAGGGAGCTGCCTCCTGGGCTCCTGCTCATGCTGCCTCTGGCTGGGCCCTGTCTTCCAGGAGGTTTGCTGGTGGAGATTCTGTTCCGTCTTCTGCAGCCACCACACCTGCATTTGGGCCTCCGTGACTTGCTGCTGATGTGTTTGTGCCTGGGCTCCGCTGTTAGTGGGCGACAGGGTACCAGAGTGGCCAGGCTACTTGTTTGAAGCTATTTGCAGTGCAGCTGCTGGCCCTGCCCTTCCAGGACCAATTCTCCCCCGCCCCTCCCAGGAAAGGGGAGACAGATGGAAAGTGGGCCCTGGCAGGCAGAGTGCTGGACCTGCACCCACCGCCAAATCTGGCTGCTTCCAGGGCACAGGGTCAGGAAGTGGTGGGGCCTGGCCTTCTCTGGATGTCCTGCCCTGGCTCTCGGCACTCTGTGGGGTTGCCTCCGGAAGCTGGGAAAGGGCCAATGGCTCTGGTCCCTGGGATAGTTGGCTTCCTGGAGGTGTCTTGAGCCAGCCCCGCTGGCTGTCCCCCGACAGCTGTCCACACCCAGAATAGACTGTGCCAACATAGAGGTCCAGCTGGCCCTTCCTGTGAGCCCTATCACGTCATGGGGACAGGCCTCAGCTCTGGCCTGGTCGCCAAGGGACCTGAGTTCTAGGTCTGTTCTTCCAAGTACTTCCATATGATTCTGAGAAGTCACGCTCTTCGTTCTTGGTGTTATCGTCTGCAGAGAGATGATGGACTAATAATGCTAATGAGCCCTACTGTGTGTAGTGGACTCCAGCAGTCTCTCTCCAGAGCTCCCAACTGTCCTGCAACTGGGCTTCACTACAGCTACAATGGTACCTCTAGATACAAGTGCCCTGACATACGAGGTTTTTGAGATACGAGCCGTCGAGCGAGCGATTTTTGCTTTGAAATACGAGCAACATTTGAGATAGGAGTAATTGCGCGGATCGGCCGGCTGCACGACCCACCAGTTTACGGCGACTCGAGAGTCTCATAGTTTCCCACGCCTCAAGGTTACGGAACGAATTAAACTCGTATCTCGAGGTACCACTGTATTTACAAATGAGTGGCCCAAGACTCGGAGAGGAACAGTAATTTGCTCCGGGAAACACAGCCCAGACCTGATCTCAAGAATCTCACTGTGAGGTCTAACCTTTCTCCTGCCCCGTCGCTGTCTGGTGTGTCAGTGCCGAACAAAGGCCTCTGCAAAGAAACCAGACCGTTCAAGAAGGAAGGGGACTCACCGTTGGGGCGCTCATACTGTGTGTCAGGCCTTGGGCCTCCTTGCCGCCCTGTGAGCTAGGCATCTTTCCAATTTATAGATAAAGGAAACGGGCCCCGGTCACAGAAACGGAGTCTCCCAGATTCCTAAACAAGCCTCCTTTCCAGGCCCTGGGGCTCTCCAGACTCACTGAAGCCCTGTCCAGTTTCACTGGGTTTCGTAACTGGCGTCTCTGTTTACTGACCATTGTCCTAATTAGCAGATTCCCAGCCAGATGGGTGGGAGCACCCCGAGAACAGCCGTGAGCCAGAAGGCAAACAAGCTCCGGAGAGGGCTTCCCAGGAGTGACCGGCTTCTCAGAAATCGAGAACAACAGTGTTTGGGGCGAAGAAAAAAGAACAGGGTGGTGTCTCCGAGGCTGGCCAAGACTCTTTGTACACTGTGGCTGGGGGCGGGGGCGGGGCCGCTGCTTCCAGACTCTTGGAGCTGCCTTGGGAGGCCCAGAGAGACCCCGAGACAAACCTGGGGTCCCAGAGGGTGCGAGGCAGGAGCTAGCTGTGGGGGTCCTGGAAGGATGTGGATTGTACAACTCCTCTCTGCGGCATATACTGTGGGGAAGCTGCCTACTGTGTGGTTGGCATTGGGCAAGAGCCAGGAACAGCCAAGACCGGTTTGGCTCAGTGGATAGAGCGTTAGCTTGCGGACTAGAGGGTCCTGGGTTCGGTTCCGGTCTAGGGCATGTGCCTTGGTTGTGGGCACATCCCCAGTCGGGGGCGTGCAGGAGGCAACTGATTGATGTTTCTCTCTCATCGATGTTTCTGGCTCTCTATCCCTCTCCCTTCCTCTCTGTAAAAAATCAATAAAATATATTTATTTTTTTAAAAAAAAAGAGCCAGGAACAACAAGGTCAGAAGTAAAGGGACCTCTGAGGTCCAGAGAAAGGAAGGAACTGGGAGCTGCTCATATAGTGAGTGGTGGCAGAGCCAGGATGCCTCCCAAGACAAAAAAACTACCCCTGACCTGTGTGCCCAGGAGTGGCGTAGAATATAGGTGCCACAGTCCATCTTCCACTCAGTGGCCACAGCCTGGGACCTTCTTAAGACATGCCTTTGTCAACCTGGGTGCTCACACAGGTATGTGGGGGGGCTAGAGGGTTTTCCTGATGCAGCCTCCTGCCCTGACCTGGGAGGGCTGGTGGGGACGGCTGTCCCGGAGACTCCTGGCTGCCAGGCTTGGCTTGGGCTTCACTGGTTTAGCAACTGTGACCCTTTTCCTGGAAAGGACATGGTGCTCCCTGCCTGGATGGTGTGGATGGTCCTGTTTGATCTCCCAGACCTCACTGAGCTTGGGGACTGGAGCCAGCCGCACTTGTGTTTGAATCTCAGCAATGCCTCTTTCCGGCCCAGTGGCCCTGAGCAAGTGACTGAACCTCCCGAGTCTCGTTTATGGGAACTTTAATGCCCCTCTCCCTGGCTATGAAGAAACTCAAGTCTTGGAACCCTTTCTACTTTCCTCCCTCACTTCTCCTAGAGATGTCTGGGCCTAGAGGGGGGGTGGGATGCTGCGACTGGTGATATGGTGCCTCCTGCAGGTCAGGAGTCCTTGATCGTCAAGTTCAGAAGGACCTGTGGAGGTGACCTGTTTCCATACCATTTAAAAATATATATATTTTATTGATTTTTTACAGAGAGGAAGGGAGAAGGATAGAGAGCTAGAAACATCAATCAGCTGCCCCTTACCTTCTCCCCTCCTCCCCCACACTGGGGATGTGCCCGCAACCAAGGCACATGCCCCCGACCGGAACTGAACCCAGGACCCTTCAGTCCGCAGGCCGACGCTCTGTCCACTGAGCCAAACCGGCCTCGGCTCCCACACCATTTTACAGATGGAAATCCTGAGGGTCAGAGACATGTAGGTTCTGGACATGGTTGCAAGCCAGTATCTGGGGATACTGAGCTGGGAATAACAGAGGGGCCTACCACATCTTTACATAGACACCCTGAGGCCCAGAGGTCCAGAGAAGGGAAAGAGACTTGCCCAGAATCACCTGGGAAGTCAGTGGCGGAGCCAGGCCTGGCCCTGGGGCCCCCTCTTTTCCACCTACGGATCTTGTTCTTGCACCCCAATCCCCTCCACTCTCCTGAGTGCATCCTCTTTCAGGCAGGAGGCAGCATAAGACCATGCTGCCCCCAACACAGGCTCCACACATCACTGCCCTGTAGCCAGAGTTCCCGGGCTGCAGGCTCTCTGGGGCAGGGCCAGGGCTCCTTCACCAGGTTTCCCGTGCGGAGGGCCCCGGCTCCAGAACGATGTGGCGGGCAAAGCTGCAGGGCCTTTGTGATCATTAACCTGAGAGCCAGTGACCCTGGGCTGCTTGTCAGCCCCCTGGGGCCAAGGCCAAGCCAGAGCAGCCCTCTGTTAATCACCAACTGAGGGTGTCAGGGACACTCCGCTCTAAGAAGGGACTAGGCAGCTGTCCGCTCAGGTCAGTCTGGGGGCTGGGATGACAGGACATTTCTTCTTCACACTTGTTTCCAAATTTTCCAAACTCAAATGAGCAGGTATAACTTGAAGCATATTTTAAAAAGATATTATTTCTAGATCAGTGTTCTGATTTAAAAAAAAAAAACAACTATAATGAATACATACTTGTAAATAGTTTTTAACCCTATAGCAAGTTTTTTTTTTAAATCAAGTATTGAGGTATAATTCACATACCATCACAATTCACCCGCTGTACGCAAGCGTCCAGCACTCTGAAGTTTAGTAGATTTTGGGGTATTTAATCATCACATAATCCAGTGTTAGAATGTTTCCATCACCCTAACATGTTTCCTGGTGCTCACTCCAGCAATCCAGCCACTTACTGCAGCCTGAGGCAGGCTTGGCAACATCTGAGAGAGAAATTCTCCCCACAAGGATGTTTGCAAAAACGGATACCCTTATACAAAAGAGGAGAGGAACCAATCGTTGTACAATTTGCTTTTTGCCCTTGAAGATCTTGCCATGCTTATTGAGTGCCTACTATGTGCCAGGCGCAGTCAGCTCCAAGTTGATCTGTTTTCATAGCTGCAGAGTGGCCCATTGTATGGCGGCTCCATAATTTATGTGACCAGGAAATCTGGGTCCTTTCCAGTTTTCTTCCAACAATGCTGCAGTGAACATCCTTGCACGTATATTTTTGTGTTTCTTTGTAAGTCCTTCTGAAGGCTATGGATCTGTGGTTTCTTTGTGTGTTTTGAATTTGGATAATCAAACTGCTATCCAGAGAAGTGACATGAGAACTGTGGGGGTTTTTATTTTCTTCTGAAATGCCTATGGAAACGGAAGAGGCCTGAGCTGGCCTCTGCAGGCGCTGAGAACTCAGCATCTCGCTGTGACACCCCATACCCCCACCCCACACACTCGGATAAAGTTTAGAGTCTTCTGTGTGGCAGACTGGCCCCTGTGACTCCTGCCACCCTCTTCAGCCTCATCTCCTCTTGCTCACTGTATTTCAGACTGGATTCCCCCCGTTATTCGCTGCGTGTGCTCTTGTGTTTGCTTGCCCTTTGCCCATGCTATTCCCTCTCTGAAAATGCCTTTTCTTCTTAATCTCCTTCCTTCTTGTCCTTCAACACCCAGGTTACAAGTCCCTTCTCCATGCAGTCTTCTTATAATCCTTACACTCTGAATCATTTCTCTGTGCGTGTGTTCCTTTAGTCCTTTATCTGACCCACAGATCCCCTTAAGCACAAGGAAGCTATGGTGGATGGAGGGCAAACTGGAGCCTGACTAAACAGAAGATGGGATCCGGGAGGGCTGGGCTGGGACAGGTGGCTATAGCTGTGGGGAAGGAGGATGGGAACTCCCACTTACCTCATTGTCAGCCAGGGCATGTCACGCATTGCGACTGATTTAATGCTCAGCAACTACTGTGCCCCTTTAATAGATGAGGTGACTAGGCATAGAAAGGGAGAGTAACTTACACACAGTGGAGGTGGGAATCAAAGCCAGGTTTCCAACTCCACAGTTCTCTTCCCGGGCTCTTGGGAAAGGAATTCTGGGAGGCAAAGAGACCAGAGACCTTGGGAAATAGAGAAGTTGAGTCCAGTAGGGTGGTGAGAGGGAGAAGAGAGGGCTGGCGGGACTAGGTAAGTCTGAATAGCACTTGTCATCCAGAGATTGTATCCTCAGGAGTGGAGGCTGGAGGAATGGGAAAGGGGCCTGGGAGTGGGAGAAAGACTTAAACCTTGTCTTCTCTGGGGGAGGGGACAGGTGTATGTGTGGAACAAAGATAGAATCTAGAACAAACAAAACAAAAAGCCCCCAAACAAACCAAAATTAAAAAAACTAGAAACAATTATAAGAAGCAACAAGGTTAACCCTGAAATCATCAGCTAAAGGGGGGTAGATGTGGTTGCCCCTGGGAGAGGTAAGTGGGGTTGAGATGGAACAAATTTGTGCAAATATGTGACTTTAAATCTTGATAAAAATTTACATTTTAAGAATAAAAACTTTTTATGGTCTAATCACCTAAAACCAATACAAAATAATACACACATACACAAAAGAATAAAAATGTTTTTTAAAAAGGAGGAGAGAGGGTGGGCTTGAGTAACGTAGAATCTGCATTCTCAGGAGGTGAGAGGTCGGCCTACCCCTCCCTGAGTTCTGCTGGCTCATGGGTCCAGTCTGCCCCTGGCTGGTGGGAGGCTCATGCCACCCAGGCTGCCTGGGTTCAAATCTTGGCTGTACCATTTCCTGGTGTGGGCAGGTTGCTTGACTATTCTGCATGTAGTTGTCCTCTCTGTAAAGGATAGAGGATGTTTTGAGGTGTCAGCCTTCATATAACATGTGGGACAACTTCAGTAAACACTGAAGATGTTAGTGCAGACGTGGGACGGGTCACACAGGAGCCGGAGCTGGGCTCTCTGCTATTTGTGAATGCATGCTCCCATGTAGTGTACACAAAGTTAGCTCCTGCTGTATGCCAAGCCCTGTACCTGGTCTCCAGCCCAGAGCTGGGGCAAAGGAGTGGCCACGCCCAGTCAGTCCGGTCCGGTCCGGTGGAAACCCGGTCTCCAAAATCCAGGCCAGATCCCGCCCCTGCCCGCCCGCTGGGGCCGGGTCCTGCCCCATGCCCTCCCCCCTGTGCGGGGCGGTCCCGGCCGGGGTGGGATGGGCCAGCAGCTACTTAAGGTCGGCGACCCGGAGTGGGTGGCTGTCGACCGGGTCTTCTGCTGTCGACCTTGCTGCCATGGCTCCGCAGAGCTCCGTGCCGGCAATGCTGGGCGCGCTGGTCCTGGCGCTGTGCGCGCTGTCGTCGCCCGCTGGGGCGGCCACCGCGTCGCGAAGGGCGACCCAGGCACCCGCGACCCAGGGGCGGGTGAGTGCCCAGGGGGCTCTGGGGCTCCCGGAGTAACTCTCTATTGTCAGTTCTTTCAGATACAGCGCTAGGAAAAGGGGAGTAATTCAGGTCTAGAATGAACAAACTGTTTTGTTGTTTTGTAAGTATCTCCTGCTGCTTCCCGCGCTTCTGTGGAGGGGGGGCGGGAGCCGTGCTGACCTGGCTGTGTCCCTCCCCGGAGGCTAACCTCACCTTGGCCAGATTTTCCTATC
>PVJN01015597.1:0-44069 GCA_004026805.1 Lasiurus borealis | reverse complement strand
AGTCATTTCCATTTCGCTAGAAGCCAGCAGCGGGGGGAGATGCTCCCCTCTCCAAACGCAGACACACTGGACCGGGAGGGTCTGCCAAACCATATTAGGCAATTCGGCTCAGCCACCTCCTGCAGGACAAGGACATACTGAGACGGGAGGAAAAAACAACACACACACACACACACACACACACACACACACACACACACAACGGGCACCAGAGGTTTGAGGCTTTAAAGGTAAAAAGCTTGGCTAAGAACCCAGGCGTTGGATCTTGTAAGTCAGATCAACTCTCAACCCCTAGAGTTGAATGGCCCTGGCTCAGTTCTGGGGAGCTGACATCTGACCTTGTTCCATGCAAAAGACAGCGGTGGTGCTGACATCCAGGACTCCCAGGGCACAGGCAGGAGAGGGCATAGGGTTGTGAGCAACCCCGGCCGGGGGATGCATGCCGGACTTAGGTGCCAACCGCCTCGTTGAGTGACCCAGCCTCTCTCTCTCTCTCTCTCTCTCTCTCTCTGGGCCTCCATGTCCTCATCTGCAAAATGGGACTATTGGTGATGCCTGTGGGTCTTCTGGGATCATTCATGAAGGTGCTCACCAGCAGCGCCAAGAAGGGGTTGTTGGCACCATTTTCATGGCTGTCGTTCATCTCACCACAATCCCGGGAGCTCGCTCCAAGAAACAGGAGCCCCTGAAGGACAAGGTTAGGGTCCCAGCACCCACGCACTGTTGGCTGAAGGAGGAAGATGGCGGGCATTGTCCCTGCGTTGTGCATCATGACACTCAGGCTCTGAGGAATGAGGTAACCCCGGTTCTTCTGCCTCCAGCCCACGTCTTTTTGCCACGCTGTGACAATCCTGCGCTGCCTCGTTTGCAGACATGATTTGGAGGGACAGTAGAGTCATCACAGGCGATTGTCTGAGGGGTGAAGAGGGCTGAGCGTGTTGGCTGCCAGCCTGTGCCCTCTCCTCAGACGAAGGTGCCCTGCATGACCCTCAGGGGAATCTCTCGGCTGGCCCTTCTATTGATTCATTCACTCATTCATTCATCAAGGATGGATTGCCAGATGAATGAAGAGGAGCAATGGGACGCAGGCTCTGGAGCCTTCTGGAAGCTCCATCTACCATCAGACGCCGCCTATAAATAAGTAATCGCGGTACAAGATGAAGTGGGTTTTCATTGAGTTTTACCCAAGATCCTCTTGGGAGACCGCAGAGTGAGAGGTCTTCACAGCTTCGGGAACAAGAAGGAGGGTCAGAGGACTCTCTCCATGTGGAAAGGCTGAAGCTGGGGGTACCTCACGGGGTGAGCAGGAGGGAGAGAGTGTTCCCAGCATAAAACCAGACAAAAGCCCAGAGGCACGGCCGAGCAGGAAGCAGGAAGAACATCAGTGACCGTGACTGGGAGGCATCTAGCAAGAGTTCAGAGCCATGAACCTCCCCTGTGGAGCTGCTGGGCTGTGTCACGTGCTCCTAAGCTCCAGCCACATTTCTTGGGGGTGCATCTTGTGCCCACCAATTGCAATCTCAGTGAAAAAAATAGTCAAAATCTCTGAGCCTCAGTGTCCTCATCAATGAAATAGAAACAATAATAGTGCCAGCCTCAGGGCTATAAAGAATTCATTTCCTAGGGTTACCCCAACAAAATGTCCCCCACCCAGTGGCCTAGAACAAAAGATCTTGCTTTCCTCGCGATCTGGAGACCAGAAGTCTGGAATCAAGGTGTTAGCAGGGCCGTGCTCCCTCCGTTTCTGCTGCCTCCAGGAGCTCCTCCCTGTGGCTGCATCCTTCCAACCTCTCCCTCCATCTCATCGTCCTCTCTCTGCCTCTAATCTCCTTCTGCGTTTCTCTTATGAGCACATTTGTCATTGGATTTAGGACCCAGATGGTTAGTCCAGGATGATGATCTCATCTGGAGATCCTTCCCTGGATGATTCTACAAAGACCCTTTTTCCAAATAGGGTCACATTCCCGGGTCCTGAGAATTACACCGTGAACGTACCCTTTATGGCGCCACCGTTCTACCCATTGTGGAGAAAATCCAGGCCAAGTGCTTTGGGCGCTGAAGGTCAGAAATTCCATGAGCATCATGATCGTCATGGTGGCCATCGTTGGCACTGTTATTGTTACCTGGCCATATCTCAGTGTCTCTAGGGCAGTGGTTCTCAACTTCCTACGCGACCCTTTAACACAGTTCCTCATGTTGTAGTGACCCCCAACCATAAAATTATTTTCGTTGCTACTTTATAACTGTCATATTGCTACCGTTAATGAATCGTAATATAAATATCTGATATGCAGGATGTCTTAGGCAACCCCTGTGAAAGGGTCGTTCGACCCCCAAAGGGGTCACGACCCACAGGTTGAGAACCGCTGCTCTAGGGCAGTAACTCAGCGTCCAGTTGAAATCTCCAACACACTGGGGTGTCTTTCAGGCCACAACTCCCCACCTCCTCCATGAGGAAGCTGGCTGCTCCTGGTGTCCCCATTACTCCAACCCCCACTCCTGCTGGGCTTTTCCGCTCTGCTCCCTGATCACCATCAACCATGGAAAGCCTCCCCATTTGGGGGTCCCACCCACTATGCTGAGGCCAACCTGGGATCCCCTATCTGCTTTCATCCCTTGGACCCCATCCTAAGCTTTTCTGATGCCTTTACAGAGCTGGCCCTCTGCAGACCACAGCTTCCTCTGCCCGATTCCTTCCATTCACCCTCCTGCTTTCATCCTGGTGCTCTTGTAGCGGAAAGACCAGCACACACCCCGTCCTTAAACTAGGGAGCATCTAAAATTCTAAGACCCAGGCTGCAGGCCCAAATCAATCAAATAAGGATTTCTTGGTATTTTGCACTCAAGAGTGGCACTGCCCCATCCATAAGCACCTGAGGGCCTCAAGATCATGCATGGGGCTCAATGCCCTGTGCAGACATTATAAGAAAAGACCTGTGTCTCCCCAACCAGCGTGGCTCAGTCATTGAGCGTTGACCTAAGAACCAGGAGGTCATGGTTCGATTCCCAGTCAGAGTACATGCCCAGGTTGCAGGCTCTATCCTCAGTGAAGGTCATGCAGGAGGCAGCCAATCAATGACTCTCTCATCATTGATGTTTCTATTTCTATCTCTCTCTCCCTTCCTTTCAGAAATCAATAAAAAAAAAATTTTTTGTAAAGAAAGATTAGAGCTGTGTTTACTGGATAGTCCTGGACCAGAAAGCGATACATCAGTGGTTCTCAACCTTCCTAAGGCCGAGACCCTTGCATACAGTTCCTCATTGGTGGTGACCCCCAACCATGAAATGTTGCTACTGTGATGCATCGTGATGTAAATATCTGCATTTTCCGATGGTCTTAGGCGACCCCTGTGAAAGGGTCGTTGGACCCCCAAAAGGGTCTCGACCCACAGGTTGAGAACCGCTGCGACCAAAGGAAAGTCTGGTGTGGGAACAGGCTTGGGATTGAATCTTTCCACTTATCAGCTGTATGTTCTTGGGTAGATTTCTTCAGTTCTCTGAAGTTCTGGATCCTTGTGATTAAATTGATTTCCAGACACCAAAACAATAACCTTTTATAAGTGTCTCCTGGACCCTGGGAAGGGTTAATCGTAGAGCTTCGATGCTTTAACGCGCATTTCCTAGATTAGGGGCAATTCCAGAAATCCACTCCTGATGATAAAACAAGGTGGGGCAAACGGTGGGGCTGATTGGGTCGTGGCTCGGAGCCACTTCTGGTCACTTGACTGGGTTCACACAGGCCAAGCACACAGAGATCTGGCTCCATGACAGGCGACCCAAGCTAGTCGCTGGGAAGGTTCTGGCAGCTCCTTGGCAAAATCCTGTTTTCCTATCACAGCAGGGAGCCAGGAGGCTCTGACTCTGAGCTGCCTGGTCTCCTTGGGGAGCCCCTGGGCCCCCGCTCCTCCTGATCATCCTGGGTTTTCTCCGTCAGAACCCACCAGGCCCGGGGGCAGAGAATTCCCTCTCAGGATAGTCCCAGTGCGGTCTCTCTGCATCCTGCCTTCCCGTGCACATCCACAAAGCCCTTTTCTTCGCCCTTGCCATTGCTTTGTGTTTCTCATAGCAGTTTGCAGATAATCCTATAGCAGCAAGAGAGTAAAAGCAGTGTCAACTTTACTTTAAAAAAAAAATATATATATATATATATGTGTGTGTGTGTGTGTGTGTGTGTGTGTGTGTGTGTATATATATGTATGTATATATTTGATTTTTTTACAAAGAGGAAGGGAGAGGGATAGAGAGTTAGAAACATCAATCAGCTGCCTCCTGCACACCCACTCCTGGGAATGTGCCCGCAACCAAGATACATGCTCTTGACCAGAATTGAACCTGGGACCCTTCAGTCCCCAGGCCAATGCTCTATCCACTGAGCAAACCGGTTAGGGCATCTTCTTTACGTCTTTTACTCATCTTTTCCGCCAGTGCCCAGCGGAACATCTGGCACATTCATCCGTTTGTTTATTTGTAAATATTTATGCAGCACCTGCTCTGTGCCAGACACAGCGTTCCACCCCTCTGTGCCCGCCACCCAGAAGACAATTCACCAAGTAATTGTCGAATTGAATATCACTTATTTAGGATGCACCCACACTAATGAACTGGTTGGTGTGTAGATAACAGGTCAGCAAACTGCCTCTGGGCCGTGCCGTCCTCCTGGGTCCTGAGCGAATTGTGTGATCCCGGGGCAAGCTCGGTCAGTGCCTTCCGTCTTCACCGGGAAAGGAGTCTCAGAGCTCACTTAATCCACCGGATCCCAACTCGGGGTCTCCAGGGGGTTCTGGTGAACCACCAGGGGGTTCTAATTGTCACTCAGCTGGCCCAGCCTCTCACCCAAAGCTACACATCGCTGCTATGTCCCCTATCCCATGGCCCTCTTTAGAAAATGCCCAACTGCCCTGACCAGATCTGCAATGTCCTACGTCAGTGGTTCTCAACCTTCCTAAGGCCTCGACCCTTTAAGACAGCTCCTCATGTGGTGGTGACCCCCAACCATAAAATTATTTTTTGTTGCTACTTCATCACTGTAATTTTGCAACTGTTAGGAATCGTATCTGTGTTTTCCAATGGTCTTAGGTGACCCCTGTGAAAGTGTTGTTCGACCCCCAAAGGGGTCACGACCCACAGGTTGAGAACCACTGTCCTATGTGATCTGGCCCCTGCCGGCCCTCATCTACCACCCTATCCCTCTGCTCACTCCTTCCCTCCCCGCTGGCCTGTCTCCACTTCTGACCACAGCAGCCTGGGCCCTTGCCTCTGCTGGTCCTTCCGCTCACCCAGGACTTCCTTAAAGCGATCTCCTCAGCCACACCTTCTCTGACCACAAAATATGAAGTGCAATCCACTCAACACACACAAGCACACACGTGCATAGACACACACAGTTGTTCTGGCACCTCCCTTTTTGTTATTGTGTTGCTGACACCCAACCTTAGCTGCAATTATCCCTTTAACTGCTTGTTCGCTTCCTTCTTGACTGGCGTGGAAACTTCCTTCTTGACTGGCATGGAAAGTTCATGAGAGCAAGGATCTTGGGTGTCTTTTTCACCCCCACATCCGTGTGCCCACCGCCTAGAACAGTGGTTCTCAACCTTCCTAATTCCTCGACCCTTTAAGACAGCTCCTCATGGGGTGGTGACCCCCAACCATAAAATTATTTCCATTGCTACTTCATCACTGTCATCTTGCTACTGTTATGAACTGTAATGTAAATATCTGATATGCAGGATGTATTTTCATTGTTACAAATTGAACATAATGAAAGCATAGGGATTAATCACAAAAACAATATGTAATTATATATTGTGAAATACTTCTTTCTAATGACACATAAATGAAATTTTGTCTTGAATCGTGGTGTAGCATGGGCAACAGTCTTCCTATGACAACAGTAAACTACATGGCTACACTTTGCTACACCGAGGAGTGGTGTGTTGGTTCCTAAGACCATGGGAAATAGGTGTTTTCCAATGGTCTTAGGCGAACCCTGTGAAAGGGTCGTTCTACCGCCATAGGGGTCGAGACCCACAGGTTGAGAACCGCTGGCCTAGAAGATGCTTCCTTAAGTATTCGTTAAGTGAAGGGATCTACCCACAAATCCTCATTGAACGGGTGGAAGGGGATCCTTAAACCCCACCTCACACCTGTCTAGTGATGGTGAGAAGGGTCTCTCTCTCTCTATCACCCAAGGTGATCTCCCCCCCACCCGGGGCCAGTGGACACGGTTAGAAAATGCTTCTCACTGCCCAGCCACCGCCTGCCTCGCTCTCACCTCCCGCCACTGGCCCCCCTCCCGCTCCCTGGAGCCCTGTCCTCCTGCCCCACGACCGTCCTTCAAATATTTGGAGGCCGCTCCGTTTCCTCGAAGCTCTCTGCGGCCCAGGTGAACGCGGCCGTGTTTGCGCTCAGTGGCTGCGCCCATAAAACCCTCGGCTTCCTGCGTCTGTAAACCGCCCGTGTTTTCATTCTCCAGAACAGCTGCCCGCCCGCCCAGGGCGGGGCCCGCAATGCACTTTGCCCAGCTCCGAGCTGGCCCCGAGGGCCCGTGTCCTCTGAGAGGCGGGAGCAGTGTCCGTTTCCATGAGAGGTTCTGCACGAAGAGGACAGGTGGGGGGAAGGCAGGAGCCCCTGTGAGGTGTCTCCCTCCCCCCCCCATTTCCACCTTCATCTCCTCTGCCAGCCTCCCCCCATCATCCTTTCCCTGCATGGGAAACAGGACACCCGCCCCCCCACCACCTGCGATTCCCCAGAACTCTCTGCGCGGGTCCACGGCTTTATTTGCTTGACGGCACGTGGCCCTGTTTACACGCCCGGTCTCTTGTTTCCTGTCTGTTCCCCAAACTGGAAGGTACACTCTCGCCGGTCTAGTGGAGCCTGCTCTCTCCATGCTCACCCATGCTCTCCCCATGTTCTCCCCATGCTCTCCCCATGCTCACCCAAAGCAACACATCCCTGCCCTGTCCCTGCCATGTCCCCTGGCCCATGGTCCTCTTTAGAAAATGCCCAACTGCCCTGACCAGGTCTGCATGTTTTACGTGATCTGGCCCCTGCTGGCCCTCATCTACCGCCCCATCCCTCTGCTCACTCCTTCCGGCCCCGCTGGCTATCTCCACTCCTGACCACAGCAGCCTGGGCCCTTGGGACCTCCAAGGACCCAGAGGAGAACCTGGCGCCTGATGCGACGTCTGTTTTTCATAACGAATGTGAGAAGGAAGGAAGGAAGGAAGGAAGGAAGGAAGGAAGGAAGGAAGGAAGGAAGGAAGGAAGGAAGGAATGGTTGGGAGATCCTGGACAGATCACCTTCTGCCTCAGCCTCGGTGTCCTCTTCTGTAAAACAGGGAGAGGGAATAATTGTCCTCCCAGGCTGTTGTAAGAATCAACTCAGGCCAAAACCGGTTTGGCTCAGTGAATAGAGTGTCAGCCTGCAGACTCAAGGGTCCCAGGTTCGATTCCAGTCAAGGGCACGTACCTTGGTTGCGGGCACATCCCCAGTAGGGAGCATGCAGGAGGCAGCTGATGGATGTTTCTGTCTCATCGATGTTTCTAGCTCTCTATCCCTCTCGCTTCCTCTCTGTAAAAAAAACAATAAAATATATTAAGGAAAAAAAAAGAATCAACACAGATGATGGGCGTGGAAGGCCTCTGTAACCCATTGGACATTCACCACATTGTTACCCTCACAAGGGCTGTTCCTCAAGCAGAAAAGACCCCATGGCAGCCCCTGGAGTGTGACTGGAAGACCCCATTGCCCCTGGAGATTCTCTCTTAGTGTTTCCCTGTCTGAAGATCCCACCGGCAGACACTGCTCTCAGGAAAGGCTTCCTGCTGCCGCTGACACAGAGGCGTCCCCTCAGCCGGCAGGAGGGAAGGCAGCAGCGATGGAGGAGAAGCGACCTCCTTTCCCTCCAGCTCCTGTCCTTTCAGCCTCTTCCCTCTCGGCCAGAGTCTGGCTGACTTACAGCCGTCAGCGGCCTGAACCTGCAGGCCTGGGCCTGCCCGCTGTTTTGACAGCGGAGGGACGGGACGGCCTCACTCTCGGTGACCTTGCCCTCCGGCCTGGCTCAGGATGTCCATCTGGCTCTCGGTTCTGCCACTCAAACATCCTACAAGAGGGAATCTCTCCGGCCGACGCTTCCTGGCCCATCTTGCCAAGACAACACTGGGCTCCGGCGATTCGGCTCCAGGCGAGGCTCTGGCTCCTGCCAATGGGTCTGGCGGGGTTGCCGCTGCTGGAAACAGAGGCAGGGGATCCCCGGTGCCTCTCGGAGCTACAGGAAGAAGTAAAAACGCGAGAGGAATTAGACAACTCCCCACAGTGACACCTACACTCCAGCCAGCCCAACCGCCTGCCTGCCCTTGCCTTGTCCTCCCTCCCTCCCTCTCTCTCCTCTCTCCCTCTCTCTCTCCCTCTCCTGCATTCCCACCTCAGTGCAGTCTGAGCCTCCACACCAGTCACTTATTTAATCAGCAGGGGTTCCCTCTGCTCTGAGCATCTGCGATCGCTGCCCTCCACGACCTCAGAGCCCACTGCAAGGAGCAGAAGAAAACAGCAGAGATCAAGCAATGACACATACATGCATAACCTGTGGACACAGACAACGGGGTGGTGGGGGCACTGGGGGGGGGCAGGCAGGAGCAGGCTAGAAGAGGTTAATGGGGAATTAAGGGGAAAATGTGTGATATTTTCAACAATAAAGGTTTTTTTAAAAAGAAAAGGCCGAAACCGGTATGGCTCAGTGGATAGAGCGTTGGCCTGCGGACTGAAGGGTCCCAGGTTTGATTCCGGTCAAGGGCATGTACCTTGGTTGCGGGCACATCCCCAGTTGGGGGCGTGCAGGAGGCGGCTGATCGATGTCTCTCTCTCATCAATGTTTCTAGCTTTCTATCCCTTCTTCTCTGTGAAAGATCAATAAAATATATTTAAAAAAAAAAAAAAGTAAGAAAACAGCAGGCAGAATGCAGAGCGACCCGTCTATACCCGGTGCTGAGGGGCTCAGGGGAGGAAAATGGAGGGTCCTCACCTGTTAAGGTCTGGGAAGGTGTGGCATGTTTGTGAGAAGGAGGTGAACAAGTCTTAAAAGCAAGTGCGAGTCTTAAAACCAAATACTGCAGCCCCGGGGAACAGAGATGCAGAATGAGAGCAGGGTACCCACACAGGCACACAGTAGATCAGCTTGGCTGGACAGAAGGGGGAGGGGGAGGCAATCGCCAAGAAGGGCCTGGACCAGCCGGCGGGGTCAGACGATGACAGGCTAGCACCGTGCTGAGGGTTTGGGTTTATGGCGTGTCATTTCCCTTGTGCCCTAAAGAGAGCGCCACGGAAGGGATTTGGAAGTGAGCAAGGCTGCACGCAGATGAAGACCGAAGCTTGGAGAATGGATCCTAGGAAAGGGGGCTTGGTAGCAGCGTGGAGAGCAGCTAAGCAGCTCGAGGAAAACCCACTGAAAGGACAGTGACACCTGGACTGAGGCAGTGGCGGCGAAGGGGAGGGGCTCAGTGAGGGGCATGCTTGCATCTCGGACTTTGGCGTCAGATGGACAGTGATCTCTCTTAGAGAACTGACCTTGGCAATGCTCCGCCTACTCGTGTGGCCCCGGGCCAGGCCAAAAGCTCTCTACCCAGTCGCTTTATCTGGAGGGAAAAAAAAAAAAAATATATATATATATATATATATATATATATATATATACACACACACATATATATATATATATATATATATATATATATATATACATACACACACACACACACACACACACACACACACAGTGGTACCTCGAGATACGAGTTTAATTCGTTCTGTAACCTTGAGGCGTGGGAAACTATGAGACACTCGAGTCGAGGTAAACTGGTGGGTCGTGTGCAGCCGGCCGATCCGCGTGATTACTCCTTTCTCAACTGTTGCTCGTATTTCAAAGCAAAAATCTCGCTCGACAGCTCATATCTCAAAAATCTCGTATGTTAGGGCACTCGTATCTCTAGGTACCACTGTACACACACACACACACACACACCACACACACTAATGCCCAGATTGCCAGGTGGTGAGGATTTGAGCTAGTAGTACAGTCAGGCACACAGTAGGTCCTCAACACACAGTAGTAGCCTTTCTGTGTATCCCTATGGCTGAGGAAGAGAGGGCCAGATGCTCCATCTGCCCGCCCTCTGCCTCAGCAGTGCCACCTCCAGCGGTTACGGTCTCCCCCACGCGGTGTAAGACTCCAAACACCGTGTCTCCTCCTCAAAAGGGGGCAGGCAAGTTGCCCCTCGTTAAGTCTCTGTCTTAAAAGGAGACGCTCCTGAGCCACCAGGAACCCACGAGTATGCGGCCCACGCGTTCTGCGCGCCCGTCCCCGCACCAGACTACAGCGCAGTGCTGGCTGAGGCTCTGGACCTCAAGACGTCTCCCCTGGGGTGGGGGAAGCCATTACACACCCGTGAGTCTGAGGAACAATGCCTCCTTTCATGGCTTATCGGAGTGGAGTTCTTTACGGCTCTCGTCCCTGGTGACCTTGGCCTCCTCCCTGACTCCCTCCGCCCTTCCTCTCCGGAGCACCGCGCTCGGTGCCGCTGGAGATTTTTCATTCTTTTTTCCTGGTTCTGCTTCCATCTGCCCTTCACTGTTGGGGTTCCCATCTTGTCCCTGCACACAGCCCCTTCTCCCCTGCGCCCAGTCTCCAACCCTCTGTGCTGAGCTTGGAGCTACGCTGCTACCCGACCTTCCAGGCAATCCCTCCACGGCTAAGTCCATGGCTTTTCCCTCAACCCTGACCCTCCTTCAGGTCATGCCCAAGTTCATGACTTCATAACCCACTTAGATGCCCAAGGTCTCTCAGTCAAGGGGTAGGGAATATGGTATTTAAAAGCTCACATGTTAGAACAGGAAAATCTTGGTTCAGGTCCCAGTACTTCTTCTTTTTTTTTCTTTTTTTTTTTAATATATTTTATTGATTTTTTTTTTAGAGAGAGGAAGGGAGAGGGATAGAGAGTTAGAAACATCAATGAGAGAGAAACATTGATTAGCTGCCTTCTGCATACCCCCTACTGAGGATGTGCCCGCCACCAAGGTACATGCCTTTGACCGGAATTGAACCTGGGACCTTTCAGTCTGCAGGCCACGCTCTATCCACCAAGCCAAACCGGTTTTAGCCAGGTCCCAGTACTTCTGACCTGCTCTGTGACTTGCCAGTCGCTAAAATCTCTGTACCTCCATTTCCTCACCTGTAAAATGGGCACTTATTAGTAGCTATCTCAGAGAATTGTTAGGGAGGATGCAGTGAATGAAGATTTATGTCAAGTGCATCAAACTGTGTCCGGCACGTTGTGGGTGACACACAGGGTTTGCAGTTACAGTGGTACCTCGAGATATGAGTACCCTAACATACGAGATTTTTGAGATACGAGCCCTCGAGCGAGCGATTTTTGCTTTGAAATACGAGCAACATTTGAGATAGGAGTCATCGCGCGGATTGGCCGGCTGCACACGACCCACCAGTTTACCGCGACTCGAGCGTCTCATAGTTTCCCACGCCTCAAGGTTACGGAACGAATTAAACTCGTATCTCGAGGTACCACTATATTATGATCATCTCTGATTCCTCCTCTTCCTACAAATGGCTTGCTCTGGACTCCCCACAAATGTGCCCTGTGTAGAGTCTCACTCTTCCATCACAGGTGCTTCTGTCTGTGCAGAGGCCTCATGGTCTAGGGCAGAGGTTCTCAGTGGGCTGCCTCCCACTTCTCAGCTCCTCAGTGAAGGTCCCCGGGGGTCAAGGCCAAGGGCATCTGGGGGATGACCGTGAAGCTGATGCTAAGCCCTCCTGACTCTCCGGTTCTCTGGTTCCAGAGTCTGGTGTCCAATCCAGGTCAGCGTGGGTGAGGGTGAGGGTAGGGAAGGTCAGAAACTGTCCCCTTCACATTCACTCACCCCCCAGAATTCCATTCCCCGGGCTGCATTCTTTCTACTTGGCTCTCCCCTTCCTTTGGGCCTTCCTTGCTTCCGTCTAAGGACAGGTGGGAAAACGAAAGCAACCCGGCCTTTCCATTCCCACTCGCTGTCCCCTGGGGTCCCCTCCTTCTGCGTTGATAAGGGTGAGAACACTGAAACCACAGATAAGCCCTCAGCTCCCCAGCTCCTGTCCCTCCACTCCCTCCGGCTCCGCTTTGAAGTTCCCCAAACCTTGCCTCGATAACCTGATTGTGTTATCACCGCGGCGAAGGTGAGACGGGGTGGAATGATTTTATGGTTTCCCGTAAGCAGTCCTCCTGGGTTTCTTATAACAGGAGAGAAGGGGTGTGTGTGTGTGTGTGTGTGTGTGTGTGTGTGTGTGTGTGTGTGTAGGAGGGAGAGGAGGTTTGGGAGGGAGACCAGTGGTTTTCCAGTACAGTGGTACCTCGAGATTCGAGTTTCATTCCTTCCGTAACCTTGAAGCGTGGGAAACTATGAGACGCTCGAGTGGAGGTAAACTGGTGGATCGTGTGCAGCCGGCCGATCCGCGAGATGACTCCTATCTCAAATGTTGCTCGTATTTCAAAGCAAAAATCACTCGTTCGACGGCTCGTATCTCAAAAATCTCATATGTTAGGGCACTCGTATCTCGAGGTACCACTGTAGTGCCTAGGGGATGGAGGGGAAGCGAAAGGGAGAGAGAATGATCCCTGCTTCTGTAGAGGACAAGATACCATGGCAACTCCACTCTGCAAGTTGTTAATAATCAAGTGCCTGCAGAACTAGGAGGCCTGCTGTCCTGTCTGATCCCAAAGAGGGTCCAGGGGACGTGAAATGCATGTACTTCCTGTGCCACAGAGCTGACACCCTCGTGGGAGAGGGGACACACGCTCATGGTTCCCAGACACCTCACTCGGCCCTGGCAACCAGCCCCCTCCATTGGGCTTGGTGCAAAAGGCAGGCGAGTACCTCCCTGGGGAGGCTGAATCTGCAGTTCGGGGGCAGAGCTGGGGGACCTGACGGGCCAGGCAGGGGGGCTGCCGAGTGTAGGAGGCCTCAGAAACAGGAGGCACCTGAGTGGACCCAGGCAGGACAGGAGAGTGGGCTTTGACGAATGGAGAAGGAAAGAGGGCTTTCCCTTGAAAGAACCTTCCAAGCAGAGGTGTGGAGGGGAGCAGAAGCACGCCTGGCCTGCTGCAGCAGCTCAGAAATGCTGGCTCTTCCCCCTTAAGAAAAACATCCCGAGTACATGAAGCCAAGTAGACAGGGACCCTACACAGTTCCCATAATTCCCTTCGAGTTAGCAACACTTGGGGACAGGAAGCTGGGAGGGAGCTCGCAGACCATCTACCCCAGTGATTTGCCGACGTTCCGGGTAGGAGAACCCCTTTTCAACATAATTCCTCCTAATTTTGCTCTTATTGGTATTGCAGTTTCTTGGTACTTGCTGGTAAGGAAAAACACGATGTTATTCTGTGAAGTGTAAGTGAACTTGCGTTTTTGTCCTCATAGTGTCCACATGATTTCTTCTTTTTCTTTTTTTTTTTTTTTTGGCCGGAGTTTAAGGTCCACAACAGAATTGGGGGGAAGACACAGAGATTTCTTATATACCTGCTGCCCCCACACATGCACAGCCTCCCCCATGATCAACAGCCCCCACCAGCGGGGCACGTTTGTTACAATTGATGAACCGACGTTGACACGGCCTGATGACTCCAAGTTTATGTGGACCCGCGTGTGACTCACTTCTGGGACATCTGAGGGGTGAGAGGTGGGATGGCCAGCCGCGGGTGGAGGAGCCAAAGGAAGGAGTGCTGTCCTGGGCAGCCTGTCTTCTCAGAGTTGGTCAGGGAGAAGGATGTATGCTATTTCCATGGACCAGACATGGATACACGTGCAAGAGAGCTGGTGGGATAGGAATTGAATCTGTTGCAAAGGGAAGCTTAGAGCTGGGTGCAGACCTCGGCTGGAGCAAGGGCCACTCTCCCAGGGGATGTGGATGGAGAAAACCATCAGCTGGAACTGAAGCATGCACACACATAGCCCCCATCGAGGGAGCAGTGGTCAGAGATCCCCACCTATGGAGAGGGGTCTCCAAAGGATTCACAAAGGCATCCCTTAAGGAAACAAGTCAGCTTTAAACTCCTCTCATGCTCAGAGCTCATAATGCCAGCTACACAGCAACACCAGACAAGCAAGAAGGACACGACCTTTCCCCCAGATACCATATATTCATAAGCTGTCATGTGCCCAGGATCTATGGGCCTGCAGGGCATCTCCAGAAAAGCCAGCCAGCCATCTCTTCCTCCTCTGAGCACATTGCTGGAGACCGCAGCAATGGTGCCTCACACATACATGCTCTCTGAGAGGCTCCGCTGAAGCTCTTCTCCACACACATAAGGTGAGGGACAATCACCCCACCCAGCCCCTTCCCAGTGCCATAGAGCCCAGCACACAAGCCTCCTCTGCCAGAATGTTCCTTTCCCACCAAATCATCTCTCCTCCCAGCACTTTCATATCCTGATGTGGGTGAGGGGCTTCAGAGGTGGTCAACTGGCTCTTGACCACCAACTTTTCACAAATCTTTTTGGGTGGTCCATCCCATTCCACACTTTGGTGTGTGATAATCTATTGCCTTAGGATCTCCGCCAACACTTCCATGTTAGCGTCCTTCTACATAGCTCGTTACTGGTCTGTAACTTCTCCAGGAGCAAAGTCCTGATCTTTTCATCTTTGTAGCCCGGCCTGAGACACCGTGTTCAAGAATCATTGGTGGAGGAAGCACTTAAGATCTTGCTCCCAGGCAGATATTGTAAGTTTGGCTCAAAAAAAAGAAAGAGAGAGAGAGAGAAATCTCATAATTTTTTTTTTAAAGAGTCATTGGTTAAGTGAATGAACTACTGGATGTTAGAAAAATGTATAAGGTATGCTCCTCAAACAATAAAACTTCAACGTGGCTCCAGTAGAGAGTTTGTTTAGGAAAAGATCAGAAGCTAAGTTGGGAATCAAGGCTCAGAAATATTTGGAGAAAAAAAAAAAAACTATAGAGACGGAGGACCAGAGATGGAAAAGCATGGGCATCAGGAATAGATGGATCCAGGTGGACACTTAGCTCTGCCACTAAGGTTCACTGTGGAGCGGAGGCAAGCTACTTAATCTCTCTGGCTCTTAGCTGCGGAGAGGCAGCTGGGAATCAAGTATATCATTGCACCATCAACCTTATAAACAACTATAAGAATTTTGCATTTTATGCTGAGTAAGATGAGAAGCCTGAGCTGAGGAGTGCAATAATCTAATATATACAGTACTTTAAAAATATCACTCAGAGGATGGGCCACCAGGAGGTAGAGGAAAGAATTAGGAGGCCACTGCAATAGGTGAAGTGAAAGAGGAGGATGGCTTAGAACAGGCGGTAACCATGGAGATGGCGAGACGTGATCAGATGCCTTGTGTGTTTTGAAGGTAGATCCACCAGAATGTGTTCATGGAGCTGATGCAGAGAGGCGAGAAGGTAGGGATGACTCTAGATTTCTAGGCGAATCGCTCGGAAGAAGAGGAGAGTCACTTACTGAGAACAGTCTGAATGGTCATGTTGTGTTCTAGATGCTTATGAGGCAAGTAGTTCAGTCTGAGTCTAGAGTCCAGTCATAAGATCCGGGTTTGTGATGACAATTTGGGAGTTATTAGCATAAGATGGCATTTAGAAAGTACACCTGCCTGGGGACAGGGAAGAAAACAAAGATAAGCACAGCGTTCTGCGGGGCTCTCCAACATTTAAAGACTTAGAAGACCAGCAGAAACCACCAAGCAAGGTGGAAAGGAGGCAGGGAGGGGGAGGAGGACTAAAGGAGGAGGTGCCTGCCACCCAATAAAGAAATGATTCCAAGGAAAGAATGATCTCTTGTTAGTTGACTTGCAGGTGACCGAGTGAGACCAACTGAGAATGGAGGATGAGGCAGAGGATGCTGAATAGATGGCTGGTTTTAGGCCATAGTGATGTTGGTAGAAGCTGGTTTTTCTGGAGTCATGGAGAGCAAAGCCTGCTTGGGATAAGCCGAGAGAGTGGGGAAGAGAGGAAATGATGACAGTAAATCTACACAACTCCTTTGAGAATTTTTCTATAAAGATTTGTAGAGAAATCGGGTGGTTGATGTTGGATGTCAAGGACAAGACAATTTATTGTTATTTCCCAAAGACAATAGTTGTAGAGAAGAAAGGTTAATTTCTGAGGACCAGAGATGATCTATTGATTGATCCATGCTGACTATTTAATTATCGAGGGTCTATATTAATGAGACACTTCCCTGGATGTGACATTCTGGCCTGCCCACAGCTACTAAGACCAGAGAGGCCACGTTGAAAGTGTCCCACACTGAGGGGGTGTGACACCAATTATCTTCAATATTCTGAAAGAGGAAAGCAGGCATCCAATTTTTTTTTTTTTACATAGAGCAAGCTTATAGGACAGGAAAAATATCAAGATTAGGCATGCAAAGAGGTATTCAAACTCATTAGAAATCAGAAAAAAATAAAGTAAAATTGCATGTCAATAAAGCTGGGAAACACCAAGCGTTGGAGGCCCAAGGATTTTGGAACATCCACTGGTGGGTGTGAAATGCTGCAGCTGTTCTGGAGAGAAAAATCAGACACATATGCAACCGTGGGACCCAGCCCTCCCACTCTTGGATGTGTTTCCCCAGAGTATTCCTCCCACAGGTCCACCCAGGGGGGTGGAAACATGGGCTGCTCTGATTATCTCAGAGAATGAAGCATCCAACATGGATATCACTGGAACAAGGATTAGGACATTCACTCCAAAGGACCAAGTGCCAACAGCAGTTAGAAGCTACCACACACACAAACACACACACACACACACACACACACACTCACAACAACAACATAGTGGATCTTAAAACCCCACGACTCCCAGCTGAGCCACACCTTTAAGTCATCCCAACCCAAGAGCCACACCATGTTAGAAGTAGACCCCAAACCACAGCTCTGCCAGCCCCTGGCTGTTGGCATTACCCACCAGAAAGTCTTCCCACCTCAGGCCCCGGACATTGCAGACAAGCCATCCTCTCTGTGTCCTATTCAAATTCCAGACCCACAAATCTCTGAGCCTAATGAAACAGTCGCTTAATGGCACTAAGTTTGAGCATAATTTGTAGCTCAGCTACAGGCAACCAGCTGTAGGAGCAACTGCTACTCAACTCCCAATGAAAGGGACACCTAGATTAGCTAAATATTCTGATTTGTTTTTTCAAAAGAACTGGGAAAATCCAGATTTTTTTTCCTGACTTTAAAATTTTAATAACTTTTTTTAATTTCTAAATTAAACCAAATTCCAACTGCACTTCCCAACTGGCCTGTGATTCAGTGTTTTCCACATCTATTTGGGGGTAATGAGCAAGTTCTAGAAATGTATAGTGGTGATGATTGCACAACATTGCAAATGTACGGAAAGCCAGTGAATTGTGCATTTAAAAATTTTAAAAAATATTTAAAACCATCAAATCCAAATCTGATCATTCTACTTCCAATTTATAGGGAAAGCAGGAAACAGCGTAATGTTGCATGACACCATTGGGATATAACTTTTAAAAACTGACAATTTAAGAAATTCAACAAACAATAGTCAACATGATTTCAACAACAACAATTCAAGGGGAAGGGGTGAGGATAGATGAAGGGGAAACCTATAAATAAAAGACTTAAAAGGTAGATCCATATTCAATCCTAATTGGCATAATTGAAGTAATTTGAGCCCTGGGTATTTGATGATCTTAACGAAGCAGTGATAATTTATTTTGACATGGTAACAATCTTATAAGTATGTTTTTACAAAGAGTCTTTACCTTTTAGAGATACATACTGAAATGCAGGTACTGATATGATACTTAGGATTTGCTTAAAAACAACTGGGGCCGGGGAGATGCAATGGAGTGAGCAAATGGTAGATAGTCTTCACAAAACAGGCTTGTCCACGCGCTGTAATTGGTGAAGTTCATGTCAGTGATGGGTTTATGAGGTTCACTCTGCTATTAGTCTCTCTACTTTTCAATAAGTTGGAAATCCTCCATAATAAAAAATTGGTGGGAAATGGACTTTGTTGGGATAAAACCAATGAGAAAACATTTTTACAGGTATAAATATAAATCTTATGCTTGACCTCAGAATGGGGACAGGAGACCGGGTCAAGAATGTATATGCCAAGTCGGTCTGGGGATTTAGTTGGCGAGGCATCTGCTCTAAGAGTTAATCCCACATCGGGCTTAGAGCCCAGCAGGATCCTCTGTGTCTTAGTCTACTGAGGCTGGTCTAGCAGACTGTGCTCTGTTCTGGATCCCAGAACTTACAGGGACATTGTCAAAGAATGTGCTACTCATGGCCAAGTTCATCCTGGAGAAGAGAAGACTCCGTGAAGGACGTGTTGGTAGACATTCCGGAGAAGCACCTTTGGGCTAAAGAGAGGGATTCTCTCCACATCAGGAAGTAGAATCGGACATCACAATGTTGTTCTACATTTTCTACTTTGTTGTCCAAAGTGGGAGAAGAAATCTGTCCCTGTGGTGGCAGCAAGACTAGAAATGCTCAGAGAGGTGGCTAGTCTTTAGAAGCCATAGGAGTTTCCATGCTATGCAATGATACTTTGCTCTGGCCAAGATGATGATCTAGATCAGCGGTTCTCAACCGGTGGGTCGAGACCCCTTTGGGGGTCGAACGACCCTTTCACCGGGGTCGCCTAAGACCATCGGAAAACACATATTTCCCATGGTTTTAGGAACCAACACACCGCTCCTCGGTGTAGCAAAGTGCAGCAATGTCCTTTACTGTTGTCATAGGAAGACTGTTGCCCATGCTACACCACGATTCAAGACCAAATTTCATTTCTTTGTAATGAGAAAGAAATATTTCACAATATATAATTACATATTGTTTTTGTGATTAATCCCTATGCTTTAATTATGTTCAATTTGTAACAACGAAAATGCATCCTGCATATCAGATATTTACATTACAGTTCATAACAGTAGCAAAATTACAGCTATGAAGTAGCAATGGAAATAATTTTATGGTTGGGGGTCACCACCACATGAGGAGCTATCTTAAAGGGTCGCAGCATTAGGAAGGTTGAGAACCACTGATCTAGATGCATGCACTCATCTGGTTTGCTCTGGTACCAACACACTCTCCCATCAGGGTGTGTAAGAGGACCCTTACCCCAGGGAGTAGGGTCAGAGCTCCAGCCCCTTCTTAGCTCTGTGCCCTGGAGCACGTGATTTCACCTCCCTGCATCTCCACTGTATTCATCCATAAAATGGGATTGTTTCTACTTTACCGGGTTTAACGCCTGGATGAAAGATACCGTGCATAACAATTATCCATTACAACCGTCATTTCTTGTGCGTTTGCCATGAATCCTGTAGAGCCAGTTCTGCTATAATGATTAATTTGAAAGCAGGAATTCGTTCCAGCACCACTGATGTATTAGCGAATAATTTGAGCATAACGCAAATTCCGTGTTTGCTGATGTGAGATTCCACCTACGAGAAACACTAGGTGTGCCCAGCTAACCCCAGCTAAACAAAACACGCCTCGAACGTCTACCGGCTCCCCGGTGGGAAACGGGTGTGTGCTCGAGCCACACCCAAGTGCATCTGGTGTAACCACTTTCCACCTGATTCCAAATAACCCTCCTCCCAGCTGCTCAGTCACTCACAAGCCTCAGTCCTTCTGACGCCCACTTACACCAGTAAACTTGAGGTCTCTCCTGAGATAAAGTGCCAAATTCATTGCAGAACGTATGTAATTCTTAACCATCTAATGGGAAAACTGGGCTATCATTTTGTTAGGTTCTTAATGTAAATAAGGACCCTAATCCCTGTAGGGTTGAATGTGTGATTTTTGTATAGCACAGTGATTTTGAAGAGCACCTGTGTCATGTCATAGCAGATCTGGCTGTCCAAGACAATGTACGTGCTTTCGATTTCCAATAACTCAATGCAATGGACGTCATGATTGCCCTCATTGGGTGGATGTCAGCAGCTGTGTTACTAATATAAGAATGAAGTGAGTTCAGATGTTGTAGGAAGGACTCTTGTCAGCACCGATTGGCACTTCCCTTGTTGTTGGCCAGGCAGTTGAAGGAGCAATGACAGGTCTTTGTTTGGATGGTAGCGACCCTTCCATTTCTCGGAGTCGCCAATCCTGGAATCCTTGGGCCCAGCGCCCTGGCTGCCATTCACTCACCCAGCGGGTCAGACAGGCCCATGAGAGACGCCTTCTCACTCCGCCCTGCCCTCTGTGACTCAGTGTCTTCGCTAACAGATCACCTGATCGATTTTGAAGAGATGCTTATTTTGGCTCAGCCAAATACTTTCCGTCAGATCTGCGTGATCGCCGTGGCCCAGATGTCTGGAACATCTGTCACTTCCTGCCTGGGGTTATCTGAGAACCGGAGGGCCGAAATGAGTCATGGGAAGATTCAGGCAGTGGACCAGGATTGGCTGGCTGGTCATGCTCCCAGGTCCCTGTCATGCTCAGTGTGTCTACGTGGTACCTCGAGATATGAGTTTAATTCATTCCGTAACCTTGAGGCGTGGGAAACTATGAGACGCTCGAGTCGCGGTAAACTGGTGGGTCGTGTGCAGCCAGCCGATCCGCACGATTACTCCTATCTCAAATGTTGCTCCTATTTCAAAGCAAAAATCGCTCACTCGACGGTTCGTATCTCAAAAATCTCATATGTTAGGGCACTCGTATCTCAAGGTACCATTGTATTTCCACAGGCCTCCTTGCTGGATAGCTTTGTGGAGTGTCAGTGAGCTCTTGAAATCAAAAGCTAAGACGTTCATTTCTTTATTAGTCAACACGTTTGATGGACAGCTGCCTCTGTGCTAGGTGCCGTGCAGACTACAGCTGGAGGCAGCATTCAACACAGACACCACCATCCGCCCACATGGTGTGTACAGTCTAGTGAGTTCATAGAAATAATATCGCACAAGTCTAGCCATGTTTGCATACATATTACATGGTGAGGAAAATGCCCACAATTCTTCTCTTCATTCAGGTTTCTAGGGCAAAAAAGGAAGGGAGGGGCAGGCTAAATCCCAGCTTTCTCACTTTCTAGATGTATCGCCTTGAATAACGTGGCTACCCTCGTCGGGCCTCGGTCTTCTCATGTGGACATGGGGACCAGGCGTATACTAACGTGTTGCTTTGCGGGTGTCAAACTAGTGGCCTGTAAAGCATCAGGCCCAGTGGGGCGTGATTTTAAAAACATGTTCATTGTCTCACCTTTCCACTCAGTTTGCGGTCACCTTCTGGGTAGTAAGCACCAGAGCAAGCCCTTAGCACAGGGGCCCCGAGCTGGGGTTCTGAATATTCACCCCTTAAGGGGCACTCCGGGTACGCCTAGGAGCCTCACTCCATCTAGGTCAGGTCCTGTGGACTGGGGTTCAGAACATTGAGAAACCTTGAGCTGAGTCTAGAAGAGGCCATTTACCGAAAGGTCTTGGTATAAGGCAGCCTCACACTCTGCAGCCCCCCAGCGTGGCCCCTGAGTAGCCTGCAGAAAACCCCCCAAGTTGCTTGAATCGATAAAGAAGCAATAGCCGAAACCGGTTTGACTCAGTGGATAGAGCGTCGGTCTGGGGACTGAATGAAAGGTCCCAGGTTCGATTCCGGTCAGGAGCATGTACATTGGTTGCGGGCACATCCCCAATAGGGGGCGTGCAGGAGGCGGCTGATGATGTCTCTCTCTCATCGATGTTTCTGACTTTCTATCCCTCTCCCTGCCTCTCTGTGAAAAATCAATAAAATATATTTAAGGAAAAAAAAGGAAAAGAAGCAATAGAAACCGCAGGTCCTTCCCCACCCACCTCTGCATCTGCTCCTCTGAAATGGAGTTTTCTCCATCCTTCTTAAGCAGTAGTTTTTAATCCATTAATCCATTTCTTGACTGTATGACACAAAACATTTAGTTGCTGGCTCATTTTTTTTTTTTGCCAGGGACTAAGGAGGGAATGATTCTAATATCAATCAAATTCAGAAAGGAGTTTTTTTCCAATTATGAAAGGTAATAATACCTTACTTTCCCCACACTGTCGGAAAAGGAGCAGCAAGGAACCAACTGTGTTATCTAAATGCCATGACTTAGATTTGAGTGCAGGCAAATTAATAGGCAAGCAAATTCCAAGATGTAATGTTGCCCATAGAGTATCCAACTGACCTTCCTGAGGATTTAACCGCATTAAAGCATATTGTGTGGCCCTAGCAGGTTTGGCTCAGTGGATAGAGTGTCAGCCTGTGGACTGAAGGATCCCAGGTTCAATTCTGGTCAAGGGCACATGCCTGGGTTGTGGGCTAGGCCTCTGGTGTGGGCATGCAGGAGGCAGCTGATCAATGACTCTCATCATTGATGTCTCTCTCTCTCTCCCTCACCCTTCCTCTCCGAAAGCAATACAAATATATTTTTAAAAAATATATTGTGTGTACTACGTGCTAGAAACATCAACTACATTCTATCTAACCATTCACAACCTTTAGAATAAGAATCATTCTTAGCTTACAAATAAGGAAACTGAGGCCCAGAGGTTGAGGTCAAAGAATGCTTACTGGCCCCTTCCTTGGGATGCCTGTCTTGGCTCTACTGGATCCCCACATAATTTTTCCAGAGCACCTGAATATCTGAATGTGATCATACTCATCGGAATTGTATTCGACAATCCATTCCATTTCTTATTCAATTCTTATCTGCCCTCGCCCCCCAGTCAGTAAAGTCCCCACAAGTAAGGATGCTGTTTTTCTTGTTCACTCAGTTTCCTGGGCTCCAGGCTCCAGTTAAGCCACTGAGACATTCAGTTGGGACCAGGATGGCATCAGGAACTCAGAGTCGGGCACACAGCCCCGGGCTCCCAGCCCAGGGCCTGGCACACAGCAGGCATTCCGTGAACCTGCCCGAAAACCAGGTTCCCTGCTCCCATGTCCTCCGGTGCTCACGCCTCTGCCTCTCAGTGTGTGAGGTTCACAAGGTCCTTCAGGATCTGGCTACTTCCTCCTGCTTCGTTCTCACCATCTCAACTGCCCCCTTTACAACCGGTTCGTGCCAAACCAAACAAACCTTGATCAAACAAAGCTCTCTCGGCTCTCCCTGCCTCTCTTTGAACGCACTATTTCCTCCACTTGGATTGCAAGCCCCATCTGATTTGCGGCTCCACCCAAAGCCACCTCCTCTCAGAAGTCCTCCTCGACCCTCCATGGCACACCAAGGTCACTCCCCTGTGCCATCCTGAAGCACCTGGCTCACTCCTATAGTCAGCATGCATCCCACTGTGGTGCTGTTATTTCCCAGCTGCCTTTGCAAAGAGGCTGCACAAATTAATATGCAACTAGATTTGGGTGTAGACAAATAAATACACAAGCAAATTCCAAGACGTAGTATTGCCCATATAGTGGCCAACTGACTCTTTGAGGACAGATAGGTTCCATATACCACTCACTTCTCCACCGTTTTCTACCTGTTCAGAAGCTTCCAGCAACAAATACAGCGGTGCCTCGAGATACGAGTGCCCTAACATACGAGATTTTTGAGATAAGAGCTATTTTTGCTTTGAAATACGAGCAACAGTTGAGATACAAGTAATCGCGCTGATCAGCCGGCTGCACACGACCCACCAGCTTACCCTCGACTTGAGGGGCTCATAGTTTCCCATTCCTCAAGGTTATGGAATGAATTAAACTCATATCTAGAGGTACTACTGTAATAGCCAATGCAACTAACTGGCTGGCATAACCAAAACATCTATTATCTTACAGAATAGGAGCCTTGAGGTACAGAGAGAGACCCCCTAGACTGCTCAGTACAAAACCTACATGGACCCTTCAAAGTGCCAGCACTTGCCATAGTCCCACTCTTCCCTCTCCGTTAGCCACACCTCTACTGAGCAATTTCAAGATGGCCGCCACAGTGGAAGACATGTGGACGCAGCGGTGTCAGCAAAGGGAAATGTGCAGAGTGGAAACCATCCCTCTCTGATGTCTCTTTCTAAGATTTAAAAAAAAACTTTCTCAGCCATCCAGGCAGATTTCCCCTCGCATCTTATGGGCAAGAAGAGTGGAAAGTATTTGCTTAAGGCAAAAAGAAGCCTTGTATAGGTCTGGAACTGACTACTCCATCCAGTTAGAAACGTATGATCAGATCACTCTCTCAGTCACTGAACTTGTCCGGTTTATTCTATAGGCCCTTTTAGAGCCACACCCACTCCCTGGCTCCTCCATTCTGCTGCTGTTGGCCTTTAAAAATAAACCGGGTGTGCGTCTCTGCGTGCTTATAAACAGTGCCTCCCTCCTGCTTTAAAAAGGCGGGGGAGTTCAGATGTCTTCTGGCCCCGTGTTTCTCAAGCTCATTTAATCATCAGAATCACCTTAGGTCGCAGGTTAAAATGCAGGTTCCTGGGCCCCGCCCTCAACCTACGTCCTAGGAATCTCCTAGGGAGGGGCCTGGGAATTCCCTTTTTAGTAAATTCCTCAGCTGGTTGTTGTGATTAGGCAAGTGGAGGAAACGCTGAGAATGACTCGTTAGAATGAGGGTTCAGCTGTGTTGGCTGCAGGTACGCCATCTTGACACGAAGGGACTTAAATGATATACAACAGCAGTTCTCAACCTGTGGGTCGTGACCCCTTTGGGGGTCGAACGACCCTTTCACAGGGGTCGCCTAAGACCATCGGGAAATGCAGATATTGGCATCACGATGCATAACAGTAGCAAAATTTCATGGTTGGGGGTCACCACCCCATGAGGAACCGTATGCAAGGGTCGCAGCCTTAGGAAGGTTAAGAACCACTGAGATAGAAGTTTAGTGGTTTCACACGGTTCCCTTGGTCTTTGCCTCACAGTTACAGAACAGCTGCCACGGCTCCAGGTATCGCACCCTTACATAACAGTATCCCAGGGGGGGCAAAGCAGGAGTGGGGAGTGAGCAAAAGAACCTTTCCTTGCTTGTGCTATATTGTCTTATCCGTGAGAGAGCTTCCCTCCCGCCCCCAGAAGCCCATAGCAACATAGTCGTCAGAGCTGAGTCACATGCTCACCTCTTCGTCTAGTCCAACCACTGGCAACGAGAAATGGCATCGCCATGATTACATTACGTAACCTGCCCCCTACAGCTTGGCACACTGCCACCCTACTGCGTTCAGGGTTCCGTTAGGAAGGAAGAAAGGGAAATGTCTGTTGAGGGCCCTGGAAATCATCAGTGCTGTTCACCAAATATTTCTAGCTCTGCGCCCCTTCCTGATACAGGTGGGATTGGCCTGCCCCTGCCTGTCCAGGGAAATTTGGGCGAGAGTCATCTGTATAGCGTTGTGAGCCGATGCGAGATTTACTATACATAGTCCCTTTTCCTGCCTGGAAAAGCATGGGAACCAAATTTATGGAGCTTCTATCCGCTGGGTCCCTGGATGCTGATCTGAGCTTTTCCCACTTCCTCCAGGGGGCAGGTAGCATGAGTGAAAAGTAGACCTACATGGGGAGAAACCACAAATATTTGGGGGTTATTGGTTACTGCAGCACCGGTCAGCCTGCCCAGCTGGGAAGAGGACCTGTAGGCCACTCAGGCTGGAAAGTACCCGAAACACCTGCAGGGGAAACCGCACACAAGTACCTGCAGGGAAGTGTCATTGGCAACAGCCGGCCTAACAGCTGGTCAGCCTCCCCCATGGTACCCATGGAGACCGGGTTGCCATTTTTCTTCCTCTCCCTCGCCAATTCCCACAAAATCCAGGAGACGGGAATTCCTGCCACAGGAGCCCTTTGCCAAGTGCTTATTAGGTGCTGAGCCCCTGGGATTGTGGCTCTTATGGTCACTCGTTTTTCAATGGAGAAATTGCGGCTTTAAAAGTTTAAGTAGCCCTGACCGGTTTGGCTCAGTGGATAGAGCATTGGCCTGCAGACTGAAAGGTCCCAGGTTCGATTCTGATCGAGGACCTTGGTTGCAGGCACATCCCCAGTGATAGGTGTGCAGGAAGCAGCTGATCGATGTTTCTGACTCTCTGTCCCTCTCCCTTCCTCTCTGTAAAGAATCAACAAATTATATTTTTTTAAAAAATGTTGAAGTAACTGGCTCTAGATTGTGCAGATCATATCGAAGCTGCAACACAAAGTCAGTCCTTTTGACTCTACGCCTGCTTGTTCCCCGTAGGGTCTGCCTCCTGGGCCCGAGGAGAATTCCAGCTGTGAAAGTCCAGGAGTTGCTGCAGGTGCCTCTTTCTCAGGGACCAGGTAAGTCCGGGATCTGAACAGAGCTTGTTGGGTCACTCAGTCCATCAGAAAGGCCCCCATCACCAAGGGACACACGGGGGAAAATTGGCCTCCTCCTGAGTCATTCCCATGTCCACACTATTCATCAGCAATTCTCCATTCCACCTTCATCCCTCTTCAGCTACATGATCGCACCATAGTAACAACAGCATCCACCAAGATCCTGTAGATGGGCCCACCTGGGCTGGCCCACGTCATAAGGAAGACAGAGGCGTGGGCTCTATAAAGGGAAAGAGAGGTGGAGTCTGGGAAAAAAGAACACAACACGCTCACAAGACAAAGATGACCCCTGAGTTGCCCTTCGCCATCTCTGCTCCTGTACCTTGTCGCATGCTTCTTTATCGTATGGGATCTTCTTCCCAACACCATCTCCTCTTGTCTGCCCTCTTTACCTCTGTCTCCTCCACTGGACAGAAAAGTGTGACGCTCAGAGAGCATGTGTGATTCATCTTCACATCCCTTGAACCCAGACCCGCGCCTCGTGTATCGTGCATCCTCTGTGAATATGAATATGAATATGAATATGAATATGAATATGAATATGAATATGAATATGAATATGAATATGAATATGAATACGTAATTTAATACTGTTGCCCAAGTGGGGCCTAGATCATCCTGTTTCCATGGGACTTTACTGCCTACGAAATTCTTTGACTTCTGCACTTCTCAGTAGCTCTTGTGAGTCAATCTGGGCAGATTTCATTCCCCTTTTGATGGAGGAGAAAGCAAAGCTCCAAGATTTCCAGTGACTTGGCCAAGATCACCAGTGAGCAAATGGGACAGTCTGTGTTAAGCATGTAGCAGGAGCTCAGTAAATCCTTGTTGGGGAGATAGGAAGAGAAGCAGAGAAGTGCAGAGAGAAAAGAAAGAAAGGTACTGTGGATCTATCCCTAATGGAATCTTCTAAATGACCATCTTCCCTTGATAATTTGGCCAGACCCACGTTGAGGGGCTGATCACTGCCTTTTTTTTTTTGTTTATCAGCGATTGTTTTTATGACCAGAGATAAGTGACCATATTTTCCCATTGATGAATTATCAAACGGCAATTAATAGTAATGTCGTTACCCTGTAATAGAGATAGAATGCAATTTAGATATGCATATCCTCTTTCTAATCTTCATTCATTCTCGGAGGTCAAGTTAAGTTTAATCTTCCTCTAGTGGTCATACTTTTAGTTTCAGTCTTCCCATACTCTGTTTCTGGTAACTTCCATTTGGCACATAATAGGAAAGGAATATGTCCGGAGACTGGAAAGGTAAGGTGATTCTTCTTTGTCAAAACAAGACAGGGGCCGAGACCGGTTTGGCTCAGTGGATAGAGCATTGGTTTGCGGACTGAAAGGTCCCAGGTTCGATTCTGGTCGGGGGCATGTACCTTGCTTGCGGGCACATCTCCACTGTGGGGTGTGCAGGAGGTGGCTGATCGATGTCTATCTCTCATAGATGTTTCTGACTTTCTATCTCTCTCCCTTCCTCTCTATAAAAAATAAATAAAATATATTTTAAAAAAAAAACAAGACAGGGAAGGTTTGTCGTAATGCTGGCTTTCCTCGGAGACCCAGCCTTGTCCACACCTTCACACACACACACAGCCCCTTGAAAACGCTGTGGGATATGTTTAAAGACACTCCCGATGGTTCTGCAAACAGAGATGACTATCTGCGTGAAGGTTTCCAGCAGCCTTCGCGAGCCTGATGTTTGAATCCTGGAAATCATCTATTTTTTATGTGTAAAGAAGCAGGGGGAGGAAAGGAGATGGCACCCATACAATTTTAATGAAGGAAATTCCCATCAGTCGTGCGAAGAAAACAAAAGGTGGCTTAATGGGCACAGGGAAGCTCTTTTCCTAGTGATTTTTCTGCTCCTGAAAAGAGGAGTGACTTCTAAATTAAAAAGAGGGGAAAAAAATGATGCTCTGAGTGTATTTTTTTCCCGTCGTTGTATTGTCTTTGATCTTGCATTTCCTAAGAAAGAACCATTTAACCTCCAGTGTTCAAATGACTGTTGGGAAATGCATACTTTATTTTCAGATTCTTTGTGAGAACATAAAAAGTCTGTAGAATCAGGCCAAACCAGTATCTTCACATATGAACTTAAAAAGATTCTAACAATGGCAGAAACCGGTTTGGCTCAGTGGATAGAGCGTCGGCCTGTGGACTGGGGGGTCCTGGGTTCGATTCCGGTCAAGGGCATGTACTTGGTTTGGGGCACATGTACTTGGATCCTCCAGTGGGATCGTGCAGGAGGCGGCAGATCAATGTCTCGCTCTCATCGATGTTTCTGACTTTCTATCCCTCTCCCTTTCTCTCTGTAAAAAAATCAATAAAATATATTTAAAAATCAATAAAATATATTTTTTTAAAAAAAAGATTCTAACAATGGATTACATTCAAGCAACCAATAATACTTCCGAACTATCAGCTGGATTTAGGTGTAGACCTGTTTTTTTTCATCAACCATTAATGAGTTATTTGTGTGACAGCAACTATTTTCCCAATAAAATTGACTTACCTAAATGTAACCAGTCAGAATGTTTTAAAACCACTTTTCCTGTGGACGCTAACCAAACGGATTGTCTCTCTTCACGAAAAGGCTGGATCCTCCACAGATTCCTTCCGAAGAGCGGTCCAAGTCCCCTTTGGTGACACTGGCAGTCTATCATGGATCTGTCTGAATCCCCTTTTCGAGTGAATGAAGTGTATTGTGTTGCCAGGGATACTCCATCATCGATAATAAATATTCATCTGCATGTATCGCGCACTTGAGCTGCATGACTGATGAACTCCGGCTCCAGAAATGAATGGAAAACCCACTAAGACAAATGTCACCTTTCAGTGCTGTGCTTACAGATAAATTGCACTTAGATTTAAACCAAGTCAGTAATTTCATGCTTTCCAACCTGTGCCCGATCCAGCTCAGACAGTCCCCCACTCTCAATGTCAGGATGTTCATACCCAATTTGGTTCGTGGGCTTCTGGGGACCAATCAACAGTTCATGTGCTCAGTGGTCTTGCTATGGAAATACAACGATGCTGAATACACTCGCCCAGGTACTTCTTCAACGCAGCCAATTGAAAAGGTGGCCACCGTCATTAATGGTCGGTGGAAGTATCCAGAGGCATGACTCTTTGGGAAAGTAAAAAAGCTATAAAATCGCGTTCACCCTTGGACTCATGAATCCCCCATCTGGGGATTAATCCAAAATATGTGTAAGGGCAAACATTTATCTCCCGGTGTCCTGGATTCTTTGACAGGAGAAAATCCCATGCCCTGGAAAAAGGCAGAATCCCTCCTACTCTCATGCCGCCTTAAGTGGGAGAGGACCCAGCTTAGGGGTGCATTTGGGAGAGGAAGCTTCATACATCCGTTGGACCCCCTTCCTCCACACTGCCTTCTGGGAACTTGTCTGGTTCTACATTGAAGCAAGGACAGATGTGAATCTCAACTCAGAGAGGAAAAAATATTAGCACATCGATAGAGCTAGATCTTTATTCTTCCGCCATTTCACCCTCACTCTGCTCTTCCATTTGTACCAGATCCTGTAAGGCACAGAGAAAGATTTCATACATTAGCCTTTATCAAGCATCAGTACTGTAAGCTTCAACCCCAAGATGTCCACCGTGGAGTTACTTAGTATTCGGCAAAGGGAAATGTTTTAGGAGCATAATTCACTCAAAGGAACATGCAGGATGAGGCAGCCACTACAAATCATGTCAATACAATGTGTGAAATTTACTCTGAAATAGTAAAGCAAAAAAAAAATGCCGAACCAGTTTCGCTCAATGGATGGAGCGTCAGCCTGCGGACTGAAAGGTCCCAGGTTCGATTCCGGTCAAGGACATGTATCCTGGTTTTGGGCACATGCCCCATAGGGGGCGTGCAGGAGGCAGCTGATCGATGTCTCTCTCAAGGATGTTTCTAGCTCTCTATCCCTCTCCCTTCCTCTCTGTAAAAAAATCAATAAAATATATTTTTTTAAAAAAAATGTAGGGATCGCTAAAGCAGTACTGGCACAGAAGAGCTAAGTCCAAGATTCACAACGACTGGGAAGTAAAGCTGGAACTCCAGTCCAGGCAGTCTGACCCCAGAGCCCAAGTTCATAGGCAATCGTTCGCCATGCCTATTCCTTAGACAGGAACTCTTCCCGCTGGCGGAATTGGCAGGACGGGAATAAGAACTGTATCCACAAGGCTCCTAGGATATTGCTGTGATTACCAACCAGTGTTATGGCATCCAGGGTTCTTTCCGGTTTCCAAGGTGCTGACTCAGCGTTGATGCAAAGACAAGAAATCAGATGACAGGTAACACCGCCTAGAGTCTGGCCAACCGTATAATTTTTTTTTAATATATTTTATTAATTTTTTACAGAGAGGAAGGGAGAAGGACAGAGAATCAGAAACATCGATGAGAGAGAAACATCAATCAGCTGCCTCCTACACGCCCCTCACTGGGGATATGCCCGCACCCAAGGCACATGCCCTTGACTGGAATCGAACCTGCGACCTTTCAGTCCACAGGCCGACGTTCTATCCACTGAGCCAAACCGGTCTTGGCCCAACCGTGTAATTTTTGACTCCACACTCACCCCAGCACCAAACACGTCTGGAGCTGGCAGGAAAACGGCCAAAGCCACACGGAAACACGGTCGGCGCTTTTCACAAATGACGGTTCGCAAAAGCCTGGGGAGACGGTAGCTCCGAAATGGAACTCCCCTCCGCTCCCCATTATTTAATAATTTATTCTATGAAATCCATTGACCTTTCAGGAGGCGCTCTTTTTTTTCTGATTTTTTTTCTTTTTAGAGGAAGCTGGAGCGTTAATTATGGTTTAGCGACTTTATGGAGCAGCATTAGCATACAAATAGGACATCAATAACCAATTACCGTCTCCATCCGGGAAAAGCAGGGCTGGCCCGGAGCCTCGGTGATGGCTAGCAAGCACAGTCGCGTCAAGGCCTGGGCGCCTAATGAGGGTGGCATTCAAGGCTCTTCTGGATGGATCCCCAGGGGTCTCTGCCACGTGACACCCTGCTCGTGCCTCTGGTCAGACTGGTGCACCTGCGGCATCCACGCAGCGCCTGTGTCTCGTGCTGATTCCATCCATTCTGACTCTGACCCTCTGGCTTTGCACGCCCTCCTCCCCTTCTCCAGTCACTCAGCAGTTGCTCACTGGACCCTGACTCACCCAGCCACTGGGGACTTTGGGGAAATGCCCTGGAGCCAGGCAGACAGGAGCCCGCGCTGCCGAGGTGACAGGCCAGTGCAGGGCTCGGCAAACGTGCTCTCTGGAGGACCAGATAGAGAACGTTTCAGTGTCTGCAGACCATATGGTGCTTGTCACTGCGCTGTTCGGCTCTTGGAGGGGAAAGAGGCCACTGGCAACATGTCAACAAATGGACATGGCTGTGCACCAGCGAGGCTTTATTTACACTAACCAGACAGGAGGCTGGCCTTGGCCCAGCGGGCACCGTGTTTGCCAGCCTCTGGCCTGGACTCCGGAGTCACCAAGAGCTGGGTGAGTGGTCCAGCCACCTGCCTGAACACCGTGTGGCCCTCGGTAAGTTACACTGTTTGCCTGATTCTTGGTTTCCTCATCTGTCGAATGGGAATAGTAAGTGCACATCAGACCCTGGGTTCAACGCCTCCATCAGCTTCCCTGGAGTTAAATCCAGGATGTTTAGTGTGACTCTTAGGAAAGGCCTGGAACAATGGGCCTCCCACTTATCTCCCCCAACCCTGCCTTCCCAGTCTCCCCACCCCTGACTCCCCTTTTGTCCTGCTGACCCCATACCCCAGCCTCGGGCCATTGTGCTGCAGTCCCCGCTGCCTGGGACACTCTTCCTGTTTGTCACCTGCTCAGTTCCCATCCTTCAGGGTCCAGTTTCAAAGGCAGTACCCTCCCACACACAGGAGTCTTCTGGGACCATCCTGTCTGAAGGGACCCCACATACACCAGGAAAAAAGCCACCAGGCCTTCCCTGCCTCTGCCCCTTGTACGTTTCTTTCTGGAGCACTTCTTCTAACGTGGACTTGTTTGCTTAACTTTGCATTTTAGCCAAAACCGGCCTGTGGACTGAAAGGTCCCAGGTTCAATTCTGGTCAAGGGGCATGTATCTTGGTTGCAGGCACATCTCCAGTGGGGAGTGTGCAGGAGGCAGCTGATCGATGTCTTTCTCTCTCATCGATGTTTCTAGCTCTCTATCCCTCTCTCTTCCTCTCTGTAAAAAATAGATAAACTATTTTTTTTTTAATCTTGGCATTTTATGTCCCTCTCCTAAAGCATCAGTTCCCTGAGTGCAGGCACTGCACCACTGTGTCTCCAGCACCCAGCGTCGTGCCTGGCACAGATCATCCACCTATCGATATTTGTGTCACTAATGATAGAAACCAATAAGTGTCGGTAGGTGAATGCATCTCAGTCAAGGAGATGGCCTCGTGTTAGACCTCTCCCGCTGTTACGTAAACATGGCAGAATCGTGACTTACCTCCGCTCAGAGACTTGGTTTCCTCCAGCACTAAGCCCGCCTCACAGCGGGGAGCGATTTTGATTTCTGGAGCGATTAAATCATTGACCTGGAGCATTCTCTTGGAATGTGTCCCAAATATCCCACAGGGAGTTTCCGCTAGGATTCCTCAGGCTAACTTCTTTAGATCTTGGGTGAGATGCCTTTCCTTCCACGGAAGAACTTCTTCAGAATAAGAACCAGCCCTAACCGGTGTGGCTCAGTGGATAGAACATCAGCCTGCCGTTGGAAGGGTCCCAGATTCGATTCCAGTCAAGGGCATGTACCTTGGTTGCGGGCACATCCCCAGTGGGGAGTGTGCAGGAGGCAGCTGATCGATGTCTCTCTCATCGATGTTTCTAACTCTCTATCCCTCTCTCTTCCTCTCTGTAAAAATTCAGTAAAATATATTTAAAAAAACAACACACACACACACACACACAAAGAATAAGAACCAGAAGGACCACAGCATGAAAAGGTGGAGAGGCCTGGGTTCTGGTCCCAACTCTTTCCGTTTTTTGCTGTGTGACCCCGGACAATTCCAGCAGCCTCTCTGAACTTGGTTTCTTCAACTGCAGAGGGAGAATAGGCAGGCCCGCTTTGGGCAACAGCTACCTAGCTCTCTCTGAAGCAGCCTCCGGCGTTCGAGCCGCGGGTGTGGGCAGAGAAAAGTGAGTAAGAGAAATACTGGAACACGCCTGCTTCGTAGAGAAACACCCCACTTCAAAATAAATCCTCCGGTGCCGTTCGGTCTTGTAGCGCGCTGAGCCAGAATGCGCTTTTCCGGGGCCAAGCCAGCGCCTGCGATGATTAATTATCGTCACAGCAGAAAGGTGGCTGAAGAAGCGACAGATGGCCCGTGTGAAACAGTCTAGAATCACCTGCTATGAAATTAATTTCACATCTCGGAGGCTCGGGGCGCGGAACACCGTGCAAAAAAAAGAAATCACTGTTGATAAATCGCGTGTTGGTACGTCAGCCTCCCTCTGCAAACACCTCAATAATATATGTCGCGTCGTGTTTTCTTTATTCCATCTCGTTTTCATACATTATCATTCAGAGAAAACTGCCGGGAAACAGGGGACATCCATCAGGCCATTAATTCCCCAGATTATGCTAATGAGATGCCTGGAGCCTGCCTTTCCCAGAATAGCTGGTTCCCCGGAGGGGACTCTCTGGACTCTCCCCAGCTCAGCCCTCCCTGCTCAGATCCGGAGCCCTGGCCAGCGTGGCTCCCCTCTCAGAGGGCCCCCCAGCCCATCAGCGCTGGCCGGGAGGATGGGCCCAGCCAAACAGCGACAGCCACAGCTGCCCCCCCAAACTGAGGAGGAACCTGGACCGTGGGAAACGCGCAGAGGAGGGAGACAGGACCCCAGCTCATCAGCTCCGAGGTCTCCGCCACGCTCCTGCTGGAGAGGGGAGGGGAGGAGGAAGACAAATGAGATCAAGAACCTCCCAGCCGAGACTGGTTTGGCTCAGTGGATAGAGCGTCAGCCTGCGGACTGAAGGGTCCCAGGTTCTATTCCGGTCGGGGGCATGTACCTTGCTTGCGGGCACGTCTCCAGTGTGGGGCGTGCAGGAGGCGGCTGATCGATGTCTCTCTCTCATCAATGTTTCTGACTTTCTATCCCTCTCCCTTCCTCTCTGTAAAAAAATCAATAAAATATATATTTTTTTTTTTTTAAAAAAAAAAAAAAAAAAAAAAAGAACCTCCCAGCTCTGTCAGCCGGGATGCGGGGAGGGGACCAGGACAGCTGTGATTTCTTCTCAGGTGGAAGGAACTCGTGATCCTGGGGTTGATGCCAAAGGAGAGAACTTGGGTACAGAAGCTGTGGCTCATTAGAACTTCCTCCCACCCCCACCCCCCCCATCCCGCAGTGACAAGGCACCTCATAGAGTACCTTTCCCGGATCCAGACGGGGACACGGGGACAGGGTCCCCAGCTGGTGCGAAGCCAGCTGTGCTGTGCTGAGACCCGGGTGTTCGTTCTGTTCTGCAGATTGGGACACGTGTGCAAACTTCATGGAACTCCAACGCACCCTTTGGAAGGCCTCCAGGGCCACAGAAAAGGGTCTTGAATAGCAGTGGCTTTAAAGCTTAAAAAAAAATCACAAACGAGAAATGAACAGCAGGAGAGAGCCTTGTGATGAGAGGGGAGCTCTGTATCAACAGTGCAGTGTTGGTTTATGGGATCTTCCTATGGAATAAAATTACAGTGGTACCTCGAGATACGAGTTTAATTTGTTCCGTAACCTTGAGGCGTGGGAAACTATGAGACGCTCGAGTCGAGGTGAACTGGTGGGTCGTGTGCAGCCGGCCGATCCGCGCGATGACTCCTATCTCAAATGTTGCTCGTCTTTCAAAGCAAAAATCGCTCGCTCGACGGCTCGTATCTCAAAAATCTCGTATGTTAGGGCACTCGTATCTCGAGGTACCACTGTAATCCAGAATATCTGATCATATATATCCACATACATATATATAATGTCAAGATATATATATATATATATATGTATATATATATATATATATATATAATTCCTAGAAAAATAATATACAACCCAATTTAAAAAAAACAGCAAAGAATTGTACAAACACAATCGGTCCATAAACACCTATAAAGATGTTCACCCCTCTACATCCCCTGGAAAATACAAATTCAAACAGTAAGGACCTGTCATTTCACATCATCAGATCTGCAAAAACCTCTAAGTTAGGCACTACCAAGCGCGGATGAGTCATAAAGAAACAGAGTCTGTATGGGTTCTGATGGGAGTGTGGATTTTCGCAACCAGTCTGTGGGCCATTTGGCCACGCCCCGTCCACCCGAAGGTGTGCACACCTCTCAGCTGCACACGGCGTGTGTGTGTGTGGAGCTTTATTTACAACAGTAAGACATGCGGAAAGCAGCTCAGCATCTGCTCGCAGTGGCTCTGAACCCAGGCCGGTGATGCCAATTCTCAGTCCATCAGATCGTAGCTGCCCTCGCCAGTTTCGGCTCAGCTCAGGGGCTTTTCCGCAGCAACGCATCCCCCAAGGAAGTCTGGGAGCGGGAGCCAGGCTGCCGGAGGTTTCAGGGAGGTTCTGGTTTCTTCTAAGACCAGGTCCAGGGGACCCAAACACAGCTGTGAACTGTAAACACACCTCGTGGCCTAAGGGTCATCGACAAGGTCAGAGCGAACGTTGGAACCGGAAAACATACCTTAAAACATAGGGAGTAGCCGAGGCCAGGTTGGCTCAGTGGATAGAGCTTCGGTCTGCGGACTGAAGGGTCCCAGGTTCGATTCCGGTCAAGGGCATGTACCTGGGCTGTGGGCACATTCCCCGTGGGGGTGTACAGAAGGCAGCTGATGGATGTTTCTCTCTCATCGATGTTTCTAGCTCTCTTTCTCTCTCCTTTCCTCTCTGTAAAAATCAATAAAATATATTAAAAAAAAAAAAAACATAGGGAGTGAAGTCTTTTGAGAAACAGCCTGCAGAAGTGCCAGTGTGGTGGTCATTATGTCACCGTCAATTAATACGGGGACCTTGGGTGGAAAAATGCCAGTATTTTGCTTTTGTCTGTCTCTCACGAATGCCATGCTCCATTTGACCTTCCCCTTAACACCAATGAAGGTCACTATGAGACCCACATCCAGCAGGGGAACGAAGATGGCCGGAGGAATCATCACGTGACAAGACACAGAGCTATGAAGGGGAAGAGGCAGACCATCAACCGAGGCTGCTGACTCTGAGTCACTCTTCAGGCCTTAACACAGCATCCTCATTTCCAAAAGCGCCTTTTCTCTCTCATCCATGGTCTCATCTACCCTTTTATCCAGTTTACATGGCTAATTCATGAGTGAGTTTCTGCTGGAACCTGAGCAATGGCTTCTCCCCATCATGCTGTTAGTGTTGGCTCTTGTCTACCTCGCAGACAAGATGCTTTTCCTGGTCCGACGGCACAAATACCCCGAGTGAGAGGCAGGCACTCTGGACTCCAGGCTGAGCTCTCCTGTGGATGTGCAGGACTGCTCACTTCTCTCTGCCTTAGTTTGATCATCTCCAAATGGGAACTCTGGTCTGTAGGGAGCAGCTATAGGATTAAGCCTTGGACTGACCATTTGGCAAAGCCACAAACAAGTCCCAGCTTAGAGGGCACAGCCCGTTTAGCATAATTAAGTTTGACCTTATGACCTTCCCTAGATTTTTCCTGGGTAGCTAATGGGCTAAGAGAGGTGCAGCAAGTGCTGCCAAAACAAGTGAAACTCATAAGAACATTGTAACTATGGTGACCACCACCTTGTTTACCTCTGACTATAAAATAAAGGCTCATCTTGCCGTCTGGATCTTTTCTCTGTGGCCTCAGCCAGGCACAGGAAGATCCACCCAGCCCCAGTTTATTCTCTTTAGTCTGTCTTTCCTACATCCCTCGCCGTCCTCCCTCAGGCTCCCCGAACCCCGGGCTGTGCTGGCACGGCACACCAGCCCTTAGCCATCTCATTGGGTTGTTGTGAGATAACCTATGTGAGAGCGTTTTGAAAACGTTACAGGCGCTGTACGAACGTAGGTGTCATTACGATAAAGGCTGTAAAAGGACCGATCGCGCTGATAAATGGTGAGTGAGTTCTCGTGCCTCCCCTGGTTTCCAAGAACAGCCGGAATTGCACTTGGCAGGGGAAGCCGTGGCAGTTAACCAAAACCGAGAGAGAGGTCTGGGGAAAGGCACACTTGGCCGAGTCCAAATGACTTTGAAGGACTCCATAAAAACAAACAATAGCCCGATATAATTAATCCCAGCCCCTTCGATCCTTCCTGCTACTTGGGGCAATGTAGCTCGTTATGTAGCCATTGCCCTTTGAACCCTGCTAATCCCAGCTGATCATTTCCAGCTCTAATTGTGCTCCTGGGTTTGAATGTCGCTAAAATTTAAATGCAGCCCATTACCAAGGGCCCCAGCGGCTTCTCGTGCAAAGAATACCCCTTGAAAGCCCTGGTGGGCTTGGTCTCAGATTGTTCCAGAAGCATTAGTTTATATGCTCGGGTGCTGTTAGGGGGAGGAAAGGACCAACAGAGGCTCAGAGAAAATGCCAGAAGCAGTGGCTTCACCACAGAGAATCCTCAGAAGGGTATTACATCAGTCGGGGGAAACATTAGCCTGGTGCTCAACACAACTCGAGTCTAACCTGACACACCTTAAAAGCAAGACCTGCAAAGATCAAACTGTCTGCAAGTCACATGACTGCATCTCATAACCAAGCTCAAGATTATTGATAATCAAACAAAAATATCCAGCACCCGAGGTAAGAGTCATAATGTCTGGGAAATGATCAACTATCATCAAAGAAGTGACCAGTCACTGCCGAAACCAGTTTGGTTCAGTGGATAGAGCATCGGCCTGCAGACTGAAGGGTCCCAGGTTTGATTTTGGTCAAGGGCATGTACCATGGTTGCAGGTACATCCCCAGTAGGGGGCGTGCAAGAGGCGGCTGATGGATGTTTTTCTCTCATCGATGTTTCTCACTCTCTATCCCTCTCCCTTTCTCTCTGTGAAAGATCAGTAAAATACATTTTTAAAAAAAAAGAAGAAGAAGAAGTGACCAGTCACACAGAGAAGCAGAAACATAGAAGTCTTCTCTGGGAGGAAATCTTTGCAAGTCACATACCTGGTAAAAGACTTAAATCTTTGCAAATCACATACCTGATAAAGGACTTACATGAAGAACTTCCAAAATTCAACAATAAGAAAATCAAAAGGAGAAAAAAGACTTGAATAGATACTTTATTAAAGAAGACAGTGCTCACTTCGGCAGCACATATACTAAAACTGGAACGATACAGAGAAGATTAGCATGGCCCCTGCTCAAGGATGACACGCAAATTCGTGAAGCATTCCATTAAAAAATAAATAAATGAATAAATAAATAAAAGATATACAGGTGGTCAAATTAGCACATGAAGAAAAATCTCATCCGTAACCATTAAGAAATGCAAGAAGATGCCACTACCCATCTATTAGGAAAGCTGCAGTGAAAGAGCCTGCCCATACCAAGTATAGGCAAAAATGGGGAAAAACTGAACTCTTCTGCACCACCAATGGATTATAAAATGATAAATCTCTTTGGAAAAAAGCCATTTGTAAATATCTTTAAAAGTTAAATATATACCTACCACATGACTTAGATACTCTTCTGGCTATTTAGCCAAGAAAAATGAATGCCTATGTCCTTACGAAGACCTTTACATAAATGATTCTAGAAGGTTTCTGAGTAATACCCAAAAATCTAAAAGCTCCACGTGTCCATTGATAAAGAGTGGATAAATTAATGGTGGTGTATCTGTACAATGGGATACTATGCAGCATTGAAAATGACTCAACCTGCTTCAACAATGGATGAATCTCAAGAAAATTATGTTAACTAAAAGATGCCAGACACTCTCCCCTCACAAAAAGAGAACACATGCACTATATAATCTCATTCATATAAAATTCTGGAAAGTATAAATTAATATCTGCAGGGGTGGAGGCAAGGAGACGAGAGATTACAAAGGATATAGATGCTTTGTGGGGGGTGATGGATATGTGCATTATCTTGATTGTGGCAATGTTTGCAAGGATGTGTACATGTGTAAAACCTTAACCCATTGTACACTTTAAATAGGGCAACTTATGGTGGATCAATTCCACCCCAATAAAGCAGATTTTAAAAGTAAAGATGCCCAGTACACAGAAAAAGTGTCAGGGGAGAGAAAAAACAAGAGCAATGGGATAAAGGTGAGGGGGTGTAGAAGATGACCTGGACCTCAGGTGCCCTTCTCAAGCCAGAGACATGCCCCCCACTTTATTGCCGGAACTGGACTCTGACCAGAGTTCCGGCAGATAGAAAGCAGACTGAGAAAACGCTGAGAACAAGACCAGCACTGTCGCCTTGAGTAAAATGCGAAGTCCTGGGGCCATGCCAGTTTTCTCAGAGGTGTATACGATTGAAAATTTTTGGTGACTTATTTAGAAAGGAACAAATACACACATGTGTTCATGAGCCCCCCCACCCATCTGCCCCCACCCTCCCACACACACAGAAGCTTAAAAACAGTGCCAGGAACCAGTGTGACAAGATGAGAACACGTTTAAAACCAAACAACTGTTTGGCTGGGAGCGATCAGCTCTGAGCCTCTGCTATTGCTAATGTGTCAGACGGTGGCAGCTGGAAAGCTCTGAATGTGAGTTTCCAAACCAGAGGTGTGACAGAGTGGAAGGGCGGGCCCAGAATGGGGTGGGGGGGTGAGACAGAGCGGAGGGGTGCAGGGGACAAGGCAGAGCCCACCAGTGAGTTAATCATAATGATTGACTTTGAGTGAAGCGGAAGTCCTTGATAGAAAAAGACTGAGCTGGAAAGAAGAAGGGATTCTACCAGAAGACAGCCTCTGGACTTGACCTACAACCCTTCCCTGGGTCTCCAGCCAGGGATGGACCAGCATCAGCTTGCAGTGTTGGCTGTAAGTTGAGAGGATTCACCTGAGTTTAGCTATCCGCAGTGGTTCTCAACCTTTCTAATGTCTGCCACATTACTAAGGGACATAAATATTGGAGTAACTTGCCCAACTTAAAATAACTCCTTTGACTTTCTCCACCAAAACTCTTTCCACATGATGGGTCCATCAACCCTTTTTATTTTATTTTTTTTAATTTTATTATTTTATCTTGCAATATGACACTCCCATCCCACCTCAGTGAATTGGACCAGCAATGGGTCTCTGGCTCAAGCGGAACCAATCAGATTCTCTCCCTCAAGAACTCGGAATGACACGGAGCCAACGTCTCTTTCTCCAGTGAGGTCAGCTCTGTAGCAAGTCAGCTTGGAAGCTCGGGAGCAGAAACAATAACGAGAATGTGGAAATCATTAGTGAGCTTTGCAACCATTTCCAGCTCCCTGCTCTCTGGGCACAGGAGGACGGCACTTCCCAGGCCCCTGGTGATTGGGTGGGTCCTGCTCACGAGCCGGGAGCGGACAGGCTGCGTGCACTTCTCGGCAACATCACCTCATCGCCGTTTCCAGACCTTCAGCGTTCTCTCTCCCTCTCCCGGGGGGACCAGAAACACTTGGCTGCTTGATCAGCCTGGATCTCGGGGTGAGGAAACACGGAGTGGAGCCCCAACTGGCGGTAGCCAGGCCGTGTGAGGAGAAAAACAACCCCGGTTTCCATAAGCCACTACTGTTCTGGAGTTGTTTGCGAATGCAGCTTAACCTAGCCCATCCCAATGGATAATTACAGGAAAGGAAGAGAGAAAGAGAGGAAGGAAGGAAGGAAGGAAGGAAGGAAGGAAGGAAGGAAGGAAGGAAGGAAGGAAGGAAAAGGAAGGAAGGAAGGAAAAGGAAGGAAGGAAGGAAAAGGAAGGAAGGAAAGAAAGGGAGAGAGGGAGGGAGGGAGGAAAGAAGGAAGGAAGGAAGGAAAGAAAAAGAAAGAAAGAAAGAAAGAAAAAAAGAAAAAGAAAGAAAGAAAGAAAGGAAGGAAGGAAGGAAGGAAAGAAAAAGAAAGAAAGAAAGAAAGAAAGAAAGAAAGAAAGAAAGAAAGAAAGAAAGAAAGAAAGAATAAGGCCTTGTAAAACACTAAGGTTTGGGGATTATAACTGGAGCTTGTCCTAGACCAGGGGTAGGCACACTGCTTGTTCATGGACTTGGTCTCCTTTCTCATCCTGAGCCTCTACCGTTCCGTAGGGTTTCACTCTCCCTTTCAGGATCTCAGCCTGCAGCCAGAGAAAGAGGAAGATTATGTAAGAGCTCAGTCTAGAAGCAGCAGTCATCCATCTGCCTGAGTTCCATTGGCCAGAATTCAATCACATGGCCCCGCCCCTTCCTAACTGTGTGGCTTGGGCTATAACCTCTTGTGCCTCGGTCTCCTCATCTGTAAAGTGGGAGATACATCAGTCACTCCCTCAGAGACTTGCTAGAAGTATTGGATAAGCTTATTCAGCTCAGACACTTGGCACAGTTCAATGCCTGGCATGTAGTAGGTGATCAGTAAATATTTAGTGGCCACATGGGTGTTTATTATTCCCACAGTTCATACTGACTTCTGGAAACATCTCTAGGTGGCATTTCCTCCCTGAGAAATAAATACCGTCTCCGTCTTCTTCCCAGGCCACCCGGCCAGATGAACGCAGGTGAGGGACTCCCTCAGAAGTCCTTTCTAATACTAGGGCGCTGCGAAGGACGTCACTCAGCCAGCTTGAGGGTGGTTCTTGGGTCGCTTGTTAAGCAATGTACATTTTGAATTCCAAAGAAAAGGGTATTATGTAAAAGAGGGCATTGTATCGTGAGTTTCCTCCAGTGTTATCTTATTCACTTTTAAATTGAATGAGTGTATGTTTAAACTTGTCTCTAGGTTCTTAGTCACTCAAAACACAAACACACATTTTGTAAGGGAAGTTTGCCACCCAGAAGATCCACAGGCAGAAGCATTTGATTTTCTTTTCTTCTTTCATTCTTTCTTTCCTTTCTTCCTTGCTTTCTTTTTTTTGAAATGCACTCCCCCCATTCTGTCCCTCCTCAGCGCATCTTAGCTGCACCTACAGTCCAGGAAATGCTATCTCTGTGAATCTTGTCTCGCTCATTCTTATAAGTGGCTGTCTTTCAAGAGGCATTTCAAAGGAAATGCACCCTGAACATCAACATCAAGCCTCAGTGATGTCTTTGGATTACACATTTGATCAATATGAACCCCACTTCTCTCTTCTGCTTTTCCCATCACAGCAACTACAGTCTCTCCCGGATGAGGAGAACTTTTCAGGAGACTAGACCCAACACCTCTAACTGCCCTAAATCTCATTACAAGGAGGAGAGGAGAGGAGATAGGAGAGGAGGCTAAAAGTCCCCAGGCCTTCTCAGAACGTCAGCCTGGGGCCCCTCTAGGAACAGAGAAAGGCTAGTTGGAGAGAGGGGGGCTGGTGCCAGAATACAGTCTCTGTCGTTGGCATTTCTAACCTGCTTTGCTGTACATTAACCCCCAAAGGTCAGTCAGGGAGATTCTAAAATGTTGTGTTCTTGGTAATCTACCATTTAGTGCTCATGATCCAACCAGAATAACTTTTTGCAAGGCTTCTATTCTGGATTGAATTGTGTCCCCTAAAAAAGTTATGTTGAGCCAAGACTGGTTTGGCTCAGTGGACAGAGCGTCGGCTTGCAGACTGAAAGGTCCCAGGTTCGATTCTGGTCAAGGGCATGTACCTTGCTTTCAGGCACATCTCCACAGTGGGGCATGCAGGAGGCAGCTGATCGATGTCTCTCTCTCTCATCGATGTTTCTGACTTTCTATCTCTCTCCCTTCCTCTCTGAAAAAAATCAATAAAAATATATTTTTAAAAAAAAGTTATGTTGAAGTCTTAACCAAATAGGATCTTAGCAGATGTAATCAAGTTACTATGAAGCCACACTGGAATAGAGTGAGCTTTAATCCAATATGATTGGTGGTCTTATAAGAAGAGACAGAGATAGACACTCAAAGAGAATGCCCCGTGATGAGGGAGAAAGAGATTGGAGCGATGCATCTCCAAGCTAAAGAATGCAAAAGACTGCTACCAGCACTAGAAGCTAGGAGAGAGGCCTGGGGTAGATTCTCCCTCACAGCCTTCAGAGCGAGCATGGCCCTGGAAGCGCTTTGATTTTGGATTTCTAGCCTCCAGAACTATGAGAAATCAATTTCTGGTGTTTTAAGCTTCCCAGTCTATGATACTTGGTGATGGCTGTCCTTCCAACCTGTTCCCTCCTGCCTCTTCTCCTCCCTGTGGGACATTTCATCTACTTCCATGAGGTCACCAACCTCCTAAGCCTGCCCCAGGTTCTGGGACGGTGTCCTCAGTAGCCCATGATTTCTGTCTCCCCAAGCTAACACTTTCCTGGCCGCATTCTGATGGTCTCTCTCCACCCACAAGGCTGTGCCTTAGTCACCTTTGAAGGCTCTGCACAGAGCCGTTTGCTTAATAAACATCCAATAAACGTTTGGAAGAGGAGGAAAGTAAGGGAAGCAATCTGATGGAAGAATGGGGTCACATCTCAAATCAAACATGAAAAGGTTTGAACGAGAAATATGACTTCAAAACTAGGGTACAAACAACTAAGGTTATCATTTAGTGGACAAAGTTTGGATGCAGTTAGAGCAAACACAAGATGGATTGGGGGTTTCAGAGAGAGAGTAGGTTAAGGAAAAATCTAGTTCAAAATGCAAAAATTAGGGAGGACAACCAAAGCTGGTGAGCATGAGTCATCAGCTTGCATAGAGAAGCTCATCCAAGACACATCAGTGGGAGTGGAGG
>PVJN01015596.1:0-44065 GCA_004026805.1 Lasiurus borealis | reverse complement strand
TAGTTAGGGCCAATCAGGCAGGCAGGCAGGTGAATGGTTTGGAGCCACCAGTTCTGGATTGCAAGAGGGATGTCCAACTGCCGGTTTAGGCCCAATCCCTGTAAACTGGCAGTAGGACATCCTTCGAGGGGTACCAGATTGAAGTGGGTGCAAGCTGGGCTGAGGAACAACCCCCCCACAAAAAACACAAATATTGTGCACTGGGCCTCTAGTCTAGTGATAAAAGGAAGAAACACACACAAAAATAAAAGAAGAAAAACAACTAGCAATAAATTTGAAACGACCTCAAAAGGAGGCCAGGCCAGAGAGGGAGTCAGGGCATTGTGATGAGCCTCCATGGTGCAGTGGGCAGGTGTGGACAGGGCCTGAATCTATTCTGGGGGTTGGGGGGGAGGCAGTAATGTTCAGGCTGGGTTTGACCCAGTTGAAGCCTTTATGATGTGGAGGCTGAGGCAGGCAGAAGAAGACATCAAGTCCAGGTGGCACAGAGCAGGCAGGTGGGAGGAAGAAACTGGATGGATATGGGGCCAGACATAGGGGTCTTGGTCCAAAAGGGGGAGTGTGACATGGCAGAGAGGAAGGGGCTGGCGAGGGAGTGAGGCATCATTCGCCCTACCCAGCTCAGCTGCCTGGCCAACCTAGCCGCTCTTCATGGCCTCCAGAGTGACTTTTCGCTGCACCCACCTGACCTGTTGCTCTTCTACAAGTGAGTGTCCGCCTCCCCCCCGTTCCGAGTTCCTCCCAACATCCAGCAGATTGAGCATGCTTCCTCTGGGTCCTGGGGACCCCAGCTCCCCAGGAGCACCTGGGCCACCCCAGAGGATTGCTATCTGGCCCCACCCTCCCAGCAGCCCCCTACCTGCCTGCAGCCTAGGGCAAGTAAGGGAAGCCGACTGCCGGGCCTTCACCCGCCGTGCCGCCCAGGGGAACACTGAGCTGCTGGCCAATCTGCCTGACCAGAGGGCCACCCTGCAGCACTCCGCTTTGGCCTGCCTGGTAGGCCCTGGGACGGGACAGGAAGGGTGGGAGGGACATGGGCCAGGCCCTCGCTGACCTGCTGTCCTGCAGGGGGTGTCCCACCCACCCCGGCTCAGTGCCTCAGATCTGCTGCTCCTCGGGGGCCTGGTGTGCGATATGGAGGCATCCAGCATCATGGCCTCGGACCCCCACGTGCTGCAGAACCTGCAGTGCTGCCCCCGGCTGACCCCTGCCCAGCAGGCTGCTCTCAACACACTACTGACCAGTGGGAGGACCATGCTTGGGTAGGTGGGGCCCATCCTCTCTGCGAGGCCTCCCTCCTGGAGATGAGACTGGGGGCAGCCTGGGGTTTGGGTCCAAGAGTTCACTGAATTCCATAGCCCTGCTGATTTCCCTCTTCTAATGTCACTCACAGCCTTTGGGGCATACAGATTTGGGGGTGCTGTCAACACCCACTGGGCCCCTCAATTCCTTGTCCTGAAGCCTGGGTGGGAGAGTGTCTGGACAGGCAAGGTGTCCCCAGCAGGGCAGGCTCTGGGAACTGAGCACTCAGGGACAGGCAGGCAGCCTCCAAGGGCCAAGGTGCTGCTCCAGACCCAGCATCCTCTTCCCGCACACCAGGCCCCCTATCTCCTGGAACCTGGAGGGGCTGCAGGCTCTGGGACCACTGGCCACCTACACCAGCGCCAGCCTGTGGATGCAGGTGCAGGAGGTAGGATGGTGCCCTGTGGCAGGGAGCGGACACTGAACTAGCCCTAGACACAGAGAGGGCTGTCCAGCAGGCTCTCTAGGCCTGAGGGTTGACCATACAGCCATCCAATGCCTGCGTGGTGTCCCCAGTTGCTGCCATCACAGAGTTTCTGTCTGTGGGATGGGAGGAGGAACCAGGTGCCGGTAGTCTTCAGCACCCCCTGCCAGGCCGTGGGCCTGGACTTCTTTGGCAGCATGGTGGCTGCATGTCGGGCAGGGCGCCTCAGCCAGCGTGACACCAGGCGCTTTGTCACCAGCTTCCTTGAGGCCAAGGCCAAGGCCAAGTTGATGTCCTCACGATCCAAGCGGGGCACAGGTCAGTGTGGCCACTATGGCATGAGGACACTGCTCTGGACTCCTGATCCTTGGGTGGGGGCACCCAATACACGGCCACACCTGCCGCCCAACCTCCTGAGCTTGTGTCCAGCGTAGGCCGGTCAGAGGCAGTGAGGCTGGACTTCTGGGCCAGGGTTGGGCTGGAGGTCAAGGTCAGGCTTGACTTGGTCTACTCTGAGCCAAGTTCTTGGCCAGGGGTCAAGCTTGGGGAGAGAGTCATGGGTGGGTCAGGGTTAGCAGTGAGGTGGAGCCTGCAGACAACCCCACCCCCAGCCACAGGGCGACCCTGCATCCAAGGCAACATCACGGCGGCCACACTGCAGGATGACCTCTTCCTGGTACACTACGACTGCTCACAGCTCGAGTCTTGCCTGGGCAGCCGCGTGCTCAGGGCCAACCTGGACCCCTTGCTACAGCACCCACTGCCTGCTGAGTGTCAGCGTGTGGTCAAGGCCAAGTTGGCTCGGGTACACTGGAGATTGGGTGGAGGCAGGTGGGTGGTGGGCGCTAGGGGTGGGCCTGATCCTCTTGCCTGCCTCAGATCTACCCAAGTGGCGTCCCAGAAGAGCAGCTTCGGCTCATCACCTCACTGGTCTACCTGTACTCTGTCATGGAGATCAGCCAGTGGAACATCACATCTAGGGACACCGTCATGGCTCTGCTGGCCTCAGATGTGGCCCTGGAGAACCAGACAGAGGTGAGGGCAGGAGGGTGAGGGAGGGTGGTGAGGCTGAGAGTTGGGGTACCCACTGACCCTGATGCCAGCAATCCCAGTCCCACTGACCCCAGCATTGCCCCCAGGCCATCCTGCAGAAGTTCCTGGACCACAAAGGCAACATCACTAGCACCCTGCTTGTGGCCATTGGGGGCTCCCGCCTCTGCTGGATGAGCCCCCAGCAGATCCAGGCCATCCGGCCCTCGGAGTTCCGGTGAGCCTGACCAGCGACATGCTCGCTGCACCCTGGGTCAGCTCAACTTTTCACCAAGCAGAACAGAGGGGGAGACTGAGGCTCAAGATGGGTCTGGGCCAGACCACCACAGGGTGTTAGTTTTCTACAGCTGCCAAACTGAGTTCTTTAAAATTTATTTTTGGTTAATCCTCACCCAAAGATACTTTTCTATTGGTTTTCAGAGATAGTGGAAGGCAAGGAAAGAGAAGGAGGGAAGAGAAGCAGAGAGAGAGAGAGAAAGAGAAGGGGGGACATTAATATGTGAGAAAGATATCCATTGGTTGCCTCCTGCACTCGCCCCACAACCCAGGTATGTGCCCTTAACAAGGAATGGAATCAGCAACCCTTCGGTGTTCAGGCCAGTGCTCCAACCACTGAGCCACACCCACCAGAGCTCAAACTGACTTTTAAGAAAACAGAGATGTATTCTCTCACAGTTTGGAGGTCAGGAGTCTGGAATTAAGAGGGCAAGGCTCCCTTCTGAAACTCCCTGCCTCCTCCAGCTTCCAGTGTTGCTGGCAATCCTTGGCCTTTCTTGGCTATGACCTCATCACCCTATCTCTGCCTCTATCATCATTGAATGGCTGTCTCCTGCCCATGTCTGTGTCTATAAATTTCCTTCTTTTATGACACCAGTCTTTAGGTTTTAGGGTCCACCCTAATCCAGTAGGACCTCATCTTACTTTGATTACATCTCTACATAGGAAAGAGCTTCTTTCCAAATAAGATCACATTCTGAGGTTTGGGGTGGACATAAATCCTGGGGAGACATGATCAGCCCAGTAGAGAGGGCAAAAGGATGCCTGTGGTTTGGGGAGAGAGGGCCAGGCCCAGCCAGCCCTAGGAGGAGGGGCTCCCAGCCTGCCCATCCATCTCCCCTCCCCAGGATGGCCGGAGCCTTGGATACCTCCTCCTGCCCTCAGAGCCGGAAGAATGAGCTCTTCTTCAAGGCCCGAGAGGCCTTCAGCAACACCAGGATCACAGCTGCCTACTACGACTTCATCCGCCCCTTCCTCGGTGAGACCGCCCTGTGTGCAGACACCCTTCCTCCAGAAGCCCACCTGCTTCTCACCACCTCCCTTCCTCAGGTGGTGCCCCCACAGAGGAGCTGCAGCGCCTGGCCCAGGCCAACATCTCCATGGACATCCACACCTTCACCAACCTGAACCCCCACGTGCTGCAGGTGGGCCCTGGGGCTGTCTCTGGGGGGCGTGGGCAGGCTGGCCAACCCAGGGAGCCCTAGGCCACAGGTCAATTTTCAGGCTGGTTCGGCCACATCTCACCCCTGCTCACTCCTTGGGTAAGCACTGCCCTGCCGGGTCTCCCCTTGGTCCTAAAGCTGGACCCTTTCATGACTCTCGGTCCCTCCTTCCCTAACCCCCACTTCCCTTGAAGAACCTAAGTGTTGACAATGTGAGAACACTGCTGGGCCAGAACGTGGGGGACCTGCAGAAAGCACGCAGCCACCCAAGCATCAGCTCCTGGCTCCGCAGCCTGAACAAGTCGGCCCTCGGTGAGCTGGGTCTGGACAGGGACCCTGCCAGCCCCACCAGTCCCACCAGGACTCACAACAACACCCCCTGGATATCCCATCTGACTTCCACATGGGAAGGGCCTGGGAAAGATGCCCCCACCTCAGGTACAGCCCCACATCCAGCCCTCCCCCTTGGCAGGCCTTCCCCTGCCTCTACTTGGCCTTGTCTGCCTAGGGCCTCTATAGACCCCAAATTGCTATTTGTGTCCAATCTCATACTCTGTTGGCCAAGAGTTTTTCCAATGGCCTCTCAGTTGACATTTGGGTGACACTGGCTTCACCTTGTACCACCCACTGAGTTACCACAGGGTACAATCACCTCCAAAACCCACTGATCTGCATAAAGTAGAGGCTAAAACCCAGGGAGGGGGAAGCTTTGAGACCTTTGTTGGGGCCCAGAGGAGTGGCCACACATGATGTTCCCCGCCCACAGGGACAGTGTGAGCTTGGAGCCCAGAGGGAGGGGCTGCCCAAGAGCCTACGGGATGGCCCTGGGTGTGGCTCCCAGCAAGGACTGATGGGTATTCTCTCCATGTTGCACCTACAGGCAGCCCAGCAGCCCTCCTGGGGTACCTGCTACTTGCTCCGGCCCTGCCCTCCAGTCTCCTGTGGCTGCTGTATTGGGGTGCCCTGGGGCCCTGTGGGGACTCACAATGTCCTCTGAAAACAGCGCTTTGCTGGTAGGTGGACTGGACGCCAGCCCAGGCTAAGGTGCAAGCCCCAGGCATGGAAAGCCTCGCCTAGGAGCCTGCAGGGCAGAAGCTTGCCCACGCCCTGCTCCCAGGACCTGGGCAGAGCTGTGACGACTAGGTCACCAGCACCTGCCAGCTGAGGGAGCCATGCCCCACCCTCTGGTCTTCAGGACAAAGAACTGGGGAGCGGGCTCCATGGCACTTACTTTGCTGCCTTTATGTCTTTCCTTTTTTACTTTGCTGACTTTAATAAAGGACAAGGTGATCTTCCTGCGTATGTCCCTTTGCTCTGGCCCTGAGGAGGGGCACAGAGACCCTCTTACCTATCTCCTGAGAAATCACCAAGGCCACCCTGGGTTTGTTGGCCTTGCCTCAGGAGAGACGGGGCAAGGGAACAGCGTCAGGAAAGCCCCAAATCCCTACCTCACACTCCCCTACTCCTGCTTGGAGTCCCTGCCCTGCTTCCCTTCCTTTCCAAGTACAAACAGAAAGGCTGCATCTCAAGGAGTCACACCCACAGGTTCCAGCCTGCAGCCCCACCACCACCACCCCGAGAATACCACAGCCAGTCGGCCCCTCCTCCTCCAAACACCACAGCCACGAGGGCCCAAGACACCACCGCTGTCAACCCCCACTCTGCCCTCAGAACACCATAGCGGGAAGGGCCTCCCACCCTATCCCCAGAGGACCACAGGTCACCTCTTTGGAGGGGAAAGGGGTTCTCTTTTATTGAGCTCCAACCCCTGGGATGGAGCAAGGACCACGCAGGCCGCTCCCACCAGCAGGAATCGCCACAGCAGAGGCCCGTTCAACATCCAGAGCAGTGTGCTCAGTTCAGCAGCAAAGCCAGGAGCAGAGTTGGGGTCACAGTGAACGCAGACCCAGGTCCAAGGAGCTGGGAGCCCCCCAAGAGGGCCTCTGCACAGAGAGGGAGTGACTCAGACCCTCCACCTCATCTGCCCCAGCCCTACCCACCGGCCTCCCCGCTCACCTCGAAAGTTGAGGTCTAGGACCAAGTAGCCGTTGGGGATGCCACCGTGGAGCCCCAGCCCCAGGCTGTCCAGGTCGTTCTGCCGCTGCCGCAAGATCCAGTCCCGCACAGGGCTGTTCCCCTCCTCTGTCTTCAGGCCCTCCAGGTTTGGACCCAGAAGTTTTTGCACCTCGGCAATGGTCAGCGGCTGCCAGAGTCCCCAGGCGACCATCAGGGCCTCCCCACCTCTGTCCAGAGACTGCTGGACTCTGCTGTGTCCAAACCACTCATGCTTCCCCACACTCTGCCTCCGCAACTCCAGACTTTGGAGTCGGCCTTGGCTCAATAGCTGTCCCTCCCAAGACCCTACCCTCTTAGTGCCCCTGCCCTCTCAAGACCCCTCCCATCCAGGACAAGCCCTTCTCCATGGTCCCTCCCTTCCCAGGGCCCACCCTGCAATGGCCCCACCTCTCTAGTGGCCATACCAGCAAGGCCTCTTTCCTCAGCTTCTTGAATGTGGCCATGTCCATGCTTATGTTCTGCAGAATGAGAGTCCGCAAGTCCTCCGTGGAGGCCCCACCTGTGCCCAGGGAGAGGGGCCCTACACATAAGACCTCACAAAATTCCCCCCACTCTCACCCTCTGACCACAAGCTAGGAGAAACCCCCTTCCTTTGCTGGGACTCCCTTTCCTATGGAATTTCTGGGCAACCCCTGCTTTGACTGTGACCACCTGACCCTCACAGTCAGGGGAGAGGATGGAGCTGTCAGGTGCCTGAGCAGGGATCAGAACTCACAGGGCCTCAGCCTCTACATGCTTAGAGGATGGAGGGCACCTTGACCCCTGGTCACACCACTAAGGGGAAGCCCAGGGAGGTGAGAAGCTGGCAGCCCCACCTCAGGCATCCCCAACACCATGTCCTCCTGGCTCACCCAGGAAGGGCTTGATCCTTGCAAAATACGCAGAACCGCTCATGTTCTTGAAAGCGATGTGAGCCTTGTGATAGAGAACATCCATCTGCAGTGGACGGCACGCATCCAGGTCCTGAGGCCTGACCACCCTGGGGAGCAGTGTGGGGCCAAGAAGTGAGCTTGGAGCACAGCACCCCCCCCCCCACAGCAGACCCCAGGGACTCACCAAACAACATCTTGTTGCACGTAGCCCAGCTGCTCGGGACTGAGGGAGCAGAGGTAGGCAGGGTGAAAGCTGGCCAGCAAGTCCAGGGTGACCTTGTCCAGCTGGCCCCCTCCCACCAGATAGCGGGCAATCAGGGCAGCCACCTGTGGGAGGATCCCAGTGAGATGCCTTGGGGCGGGAAGAAACATATCCTCTAGGCCTGCACAACCCACCTGCTGTGCTCCCCTTCCAATAGGTGGTCACCTGCGCATCCATTTTTCGCCCTCTGCTGATTTTAAGCAGAGATTTCACCGTCTCCAGGGATGTTACATTCCACTTATGGATGTCCTCGGGGGTGACCTCAAGGAAGAAGTAACTCAGGTGCTGGATCAGGGACTCGGGGTACCCCTGTGGGTAGACCTGCCCGGGAAATTGACCATGAGGGCCACCGCCAGTCCCAGGTGGCTGGAAAAGGTGTTGGCGCCACAAGCAGGTGGAAACCCAAGTCAGGAACTACCTGGTCCAATTTGTGCTTCAAAATGTCAAGCTGCTGGTAGGTGAAGGGAATCGCATTCACCCGGTCCATATGCTCAGCCAGCAGGGCCCCATCCACACAGGCCTCCAGCTCCCGCTCCGTGTAGAAGACCAGGTTTTCATCCACCACATGGACCTCTTTCCCCGGGGGACAGGCCTTCTCTAAGGGGCAGGTAAGGGTCAAGGGGCTGGGCTTTTCCAGTCAGCCTCCTCTTCCTCCCACACCCCCGCTGAGACCCCGGACAACACATGACCCTCTCCAGGCCGCAGCTTAACAGTTGGCTCATTGGGGAGATTCTGTCCCTTCTCCAAAACTGTCACAATTGAACGAGTGGAGCAGCCAGAAAGGGCCACAGCACCAGCAGGTGAGCCCACATGCCAGCCCCCACCTACAGTTCTCCTGGGCCCTGTGCTCACTCTCTGTGCCCTGCAGAGCCCTCGGGAGAATGACGGTCGGTTCAGACTGCTGCCAGGACAGGCCCTGGGAGGTGCGTTGCAGCCATGGGGTCATGACACCCTGAGGACAGACCAGGCATCTGGTTGAGCCACTCAACCCAGCATCTAAGGACACCCACCTACGGCCAGAAAACCCTTCCCTGTATCCCCAGAGTCCTTACCTGTCCTGTGTCTGCAGTCTGGGCCCAGGAAAGTTGCACCCAGCCTGCAGGGCAGGGACATAAGGTTTGAGGGGATGGCCAGGGGCTCTGAGTGTGCCTGCTACAGGCCCTTCCCCGGGAAGCCATCCCTTCCCTGACCCCCAGCCCTGAATATACCCCACAGGTGTAGAAACAGAAGGTTAGGCTCCTGTACCCCATGAGGTCACAGCCACCACACCCTACCCCAGGCCAAGTCCAACACCGCACCAGGGAACCCAGGCCTCCCACATCCTCTTCCTGGGACACCACTGCTCTGTACAGTAAGACACCTATCCCCCAAACACCCTCACTTTGTCCTGAATCCCCATAAGATCACGCCCTGGTTCAGCCTCCAACCCTGTGGGCACCACAGGGAGAGACATAGCTGACAGCCTGCCGGGAACTCGGCACCGCTGAGATTCAGGAGCTGCCAGAGATTTGAACACTTGCTGAGATTTGACCTGAGGCACCTGGGCATTGTCCAGAGACTGGGGAGAAGGCATGCGACAGAGAGTCTTTCCTGAGATCCCTATCCCCTAATCCTTGGCTGCCCTCCAGGCTCTCCCATCTCAACCTTTGCAGCACCCACCCCAGTACTCACTGAGAAACAGGAGCAGGAGGCCGTGGGCGGAGGTCCCGGGGAGCCCCAGCGTGGGTCGAGCACTCTGCAAGGCCATGGTCTGTGGAGGACAGCCACTCTGATGTCCCCACCGCTCACCCACCCACAGCCAGTGAGGGGTCTCAGAGCCCCTGGGGCTCCAGGTGGAACCTCCCAGGCCTCTGCAGCAGCTTCTGGGCTGCCTCCACTCTAGGGACCAAGCAGTCACCTGGCCCGCCCCTCTCTAAGAAACGGCCCCTCCTGCCAGGGATGTGGGGTCTGAGTCAACCCTGCCCCCAGCTGTAACCCTGCCTCCAGGGGCAGGCAAACAGATGGCCCATCCTCTCTCCTGCAGCGCAGGGAGGCAGAAGGAGGCAGGGCCACCTCTGGCTCAGGCTGGCCTCAGTTTCCCCATTTGCATCAGGGGAACTAAGCAGCTCAGGACTGGGGGTCCTGTTGACTACCCCCTCAACCTGGGGCATTGCCATCTGCCCCTCCACTCCTGCCACACCCACAGCCACAGGTGCTGGGCTTTGTGCAAACCCAGGGCCCAGACAGGTGGACAAGGCTGGTGGTTTCCCTTCTGAAGTCCCTCTCAAAACAGAGGCCTGGGTAGGTGCCAAAGGGCGATGCCACCTCCCCACCTTCCAGCCCCTTGGGTGGGGCAGTGAGCGGGCAGGCATTCCTGTGGGGGTGGAAGATCCCCTCGCAGTTTCTAGAGTGAGGAGGTGGGTGAGAAGGGTTGTCCCAGGGTAGGGTGGGCCTGAAGGAGACCAAACCACCTCTGTACTTGGCCAGGGAGGCCCAGGGCTGGAGGCTGCCTGTGGCCCAGTGGAGTGGAGCCATCCCCTCCCCCAAACCTTTGCCCAGGCCTTTGTCAGCCCCACCCCTGGCTCATAAATGGGGCAGGGGAGGGGGGAGGCACATTCATGCTTCAGCAACCCCTTTCAGCTGTGCAAAGAGCCAGCCTGCAGGGAGTGTCCTGAGGAGTGGCAAGGCCCCAGGGGAGGTAGGAGAAAACCAGACCCTAGACCAGAAAATGGGCAGTGGGTGGGACCAGGCAAGAGCTCCACCTCCCCCTGCTTCTCCCCTCAGCCCCCACCCAACCCCACGTAACCAGGAGGCCCCAGCACCCCGGGTGGGCCACCCGGAGAGCCTCTGCCAACCACCACAGGCCATGGAATCAGCATCCTGCCCTCCCAGCCAGGGCAGGCTGGGGCCCCAGACATTTCAGCTGTCTAAGCTGCAGCTTCCAAACTGGCCAGGATGCCACGGCAGAAAGCACAGGGCTGCAGCCAGTCCAGGCAGGGGCATCTGTGTGCGAAGTGGGCCCTGCGGGACAGGACAGGGCAGAGCCAAACACAGTCCTATGAGTCCTTTAAGACCGGCATCCTCTTGTTACTCAAGAGCCTCCTCACACTCGCTTGGTACCGTCTGCATGTGAGCCCTGGTCAGAGGCTGGAGCAAGGGAGATTCAGGCCCTGTCCACCAGCCTGGGTGTGGGACCTGGCCACAGAGAGGCTGGCTCCATCCTTGCCCTCCAGCCCCTCCTTTGCTACCAGAGCAAGCAACCGCCATCTGGGGTCTGAGTGGACCACCAGCTCCTCAGAGTAGAGTGCACAGTGGAGCTGACTGTGATGGAAGAACGGCCAACTCCTCCCCCATCCTGAGAGTCATGCGCCTCTGCCACACAGGCCTTCTTGCAAAATATGCAGAGGCTCTCTCCTGCCCCACCTGTCCCACCCACCTGCAGAATCTCCCACCTCAGCCCAACCCCAGTCCCCAAGGTCTGGCCCTTAAGTATGGAATATGAAGTCAGACCACATTCCCTGGAGAGGGTGGGCAGGAGAGCAGCTGACAGGCTTAGGAGAGGTCTCAGATGGAGATGCTGTGCAGCCAGCCCAGGTCACACAGCATGTCGGGGCAGCTGGTGCTAGGATAGAGCTGACCCTCAAAGTACCACCTCTGAGTGGAGCATGAGAGGTGGAGTGGAGCATGGCGCTGCTCCCCAAGTGCAATGAGGACTAGGGGAGGGCATTGCAGTGGCAGAGGCAAAGGCTGCCCCACCTCCCTCAGACTGTTTGTTTGGGGCTGGCCAGGTTCCCCTCCTGGGTGGGTCCGTACCAGCCTCTGCTTACTCCCTGCTCCCACCCAGAGCAGCGTGGCTGGAGGTTCCAGGAGGCGCTGATGATAGGTTTCCCGGCTCTCACCTCCCAGGCCTGCCCACACACCACCCACACCTTGACCGAGCTGCTATCCACCCCCAACTCCCACGGCTGAGGCGGTGGCTCCTGAGCCTGAACACTGAGCTGGGTACCAGGTGACCCTGGCAAAACCCCATGCCCTCCCCAGGGCCTGGGTAAGGGCTGCCCGTAGTGACTCTGGAGTTCCAGAGTGATGGACCAAACCTGCACCTCCTTTGCAGTGGTTTCCTCAGCTGGGAAGTGGGCAGTCAAGAGGCCAGCAGCCTCTTGGGTCTGTCAGGGAAGCGAATGAGGCATTACCGTGCAGCTGAGAGCGGCACTGCTCATGCTCCAGGAATGTGTGGGTGGGGACCCTGCGGAGGGGCCGCCCCAGGAGGAGAGGTGCAGGGTGGAGAGCTGCCTCGGCCCTTCCCTTGGTGGGTTGGGTGGAAGTTCCAGGCTGACCTTCATGTACCAGGCATGTGTCAGGAGCCATGGCCTTGCTCCATGGGCTCTTACTCTCCTATTGCTCGGGTGAAGAAACCAAGGCTCCGTGAATGGCCAAAACTACACTGCATGGCCATGGAGGGGGGGGGGGGTCTGTGTCCCAGGGGGCCCTCACAGAGTCTCCACAGGCCACCCACCAAGCCATTCTAGGTGGTGGCCACTCAGCCAGGATGTGACTCCCAGCGTATTGGCCACAGTGCGGCTTCTTCCTAATGAGTTTTGGGCTCTGGGTAGAGCAGTGAAGTGGTTGGGTGGGGGGCTGCCAGGGCCCAGGGAATGGGGGAGGTAAATCCAACCCAACCAGCTCCAGCAAGCACACAGCACTGCTCTCGGTGGGGCCAGTGGGAGCCCAACTGCCCGGCACTGGGGGAACTGTAGCCAGATGCGGGGAGGAAGGCGCCTTCCCGATGCTGTGGCTGCTGGCCATTGGGTACGGACAATGTGCACCTCTGTGCCAGCTGGACTCCAGGGACTGCTCACAGTTTCCTGACTTCAGACCACAGCCTCAGTCGCGTGGCCTCGATGCTGAAGTCACTGGCGATTCCCTTGCCTCCCCTCCAACCCCTCCGATGGTTTTGTGAACAGGAACTCCCTGTGTGGGACTTCTCTGAAGTACAGACCTGCAGAACTTTCTTTTTACTGAGCTGAGTATGTGCAGCTGCCCCATCCGTGACCTTTTCCATGGGTTGAGGTGTCTACACATGCAGTTAAACCAAACGCTTACTAAATAGGCATGTCTTCTTTTATTTTGCTTCACAGATGCTGCTGTTTTTATTTTATTTTTTACAAATTGAAGGCAAAACTCTTCCCCAACAAAAATATTATGACTTGCTTTATTGTGGTGATCTGGAACTGAGCCCTCAATATCTCCAAGGTACGTCCATACAAAATTCAACCAGGCTGCCCAATACAAGAATCAACTTACAAAGTCCATAGAGGAGTAAGTGACTTCAAGTCCTGTCCACAGTCAACAACTGAAAAGTTCTGGACAAAAGATGAAAAAAAAAAAAAAGAGTTTCCCAAGGGCCCTCCGGAGTGAACAAAAGTCAGATCCTGAGGGGGATTGATATTTGGGAAAGATGCCACCATGGAGTGGTTCTCCGTGTGAGGCGTGGCTTTGCCATGAAGACAGCCAGAGGTGTGGCCACCGTGGTAGGAGTGCTCAGAGTCTGCCTGAGCCTCTTGCTGACCCTGAGTCATGTGTGCGCAGGCAGACTGGAAACAGCTCAGGCAAAGATGAAAAATGGGCTGAGACTGACCTCTGCCCACCTTGGGAGCATCAGAATTCACAGTTAAAGACATGGCCCACCAGAACAAAGCAAAAGCAGGGAGTCTTCGCAGGAATATAACAATTCAGTGTCTATACAACAAAAAAGTCACAATGTTCGTGAGAAAATCCAAAAGTACTCAGCACAGGAAACGCCAGGAGATTGTGACCCACCCTCAAGGGAACAGGATCACCTGGGGCCAATGCCAGGACGGGTCAGTTGTTATAATTACCAGACAAGGAGTTTAAAGAAGCTATTGCAACTACACCTGTTGCAACCACACCCACAGAGATCATGGAAAATCATCGTTTGTGAATGGAGAGAGAGGGGAAAAGGAAAATATTTTTTAAAGAGCCTAAACAGGAAATTTTAGAAATCAAAAATTCAAAATCTGGAATTTTAAAAATTCACTGGATGGTCTTCATAGCAGATTAATCACTTCCAATTGAGAGTTGGGTGGGAGCTTCTCAACTGCACAGTTAAATGGATTTTTAAAATGTGGAAATTTCCTTTGTGCTTGCATCAAGAACAATTGCTTGAGCTCAAAAGATACAGCGTCTGTAGACAGGCAGGGGAATGAAGAGTTCACTTGTTTTAACTCTGACAGCACAGGAAGTGTATAAACCATGTTACTGGTGATTCACAGAGCACTCATTGCTAATATGACAGTAGTACATTACGTGTTTTGCATATAAGTGCTGTTTTCCCTGGTAATTTTGGGTTGACTTCATTAAAAAACATTATCAAGTCTGAAGCAAATGTTAAATCGCAAAGATAATCAGGGTTTGATAAGTAAGGTTAAAAAAGGGTCTCCTCTGTGAATATACTGAGTAAGGTTAAAAAGGGTCTTCTCTGTGAATATAATATACAACTTACCCACCTAAAGTGTACAATTCAATGTTTATTGAATTGTACACTTTTAAGTGGGTAAGTTGTATATTATGTGAATATCTCAGTAAAGCTGTTTGTTTGTTTAACTTATTCTTTAATATATTTTATTGATTTTTTACAGAGAGGAAGGGAGAGAGATAGAGAGTCAGAAACATCGATGAGAGACATCGATCAGCCACCTCCTGCACAACCCCCAGTGGGGATGTGCCTGAAACCAAGGTACGTGCCCCCAACCGGAATCAAACCTGGGACCTTCCAGTCTGCAGGCAGACGCTCTATCCACTGAGCCAAACCAGTTTCGGCTGTTTAACTTATTTTTATTGATTTCAGAGAGTAAGAGAGAGATAGAAACATCAATGATGAGAAAGAATCATTGATCGGCTGCCTCCTGACTACCTATTGGGGATTGAGCCCACAACCCAGGCATGTGACCTTGGCTGGAATCAAACCGGGGACCCTTCCATCCACAGGCTAACACTCTATCCATTGAGGAAAATTGGCTAGGGCTCAGGAAAGCTGTATTTAAAAACAGGCCAAAGTTTTGAATAGACACTTCAGAAAAGATGAAGTTTGGATGACCAATCAGCACATGAAAAGATGCCCAACATCATCAAGACTCCTTAGGGAAATGAAAATCAAATCCACCGTGAAATACCACTACACCCCCACCAAAATGACTCAATTTAAAAGGACTGACAATGACAAGTGTTGACACGAATGTGGAACAACTGGAACTCTCAAATACAGCTGGTGGGAGTACAAATTAATATGATCAGTTTTGTATGGTATTTTCTTTTTAAATTAGTTTTCATTCAATATTACTTTGTATTAGTTTCAGGTGTACAGTATACTGGTTAGACAATCATACACTTTATAAAGTAGTCCCCCCAATATTTCAAGTACCCACCTGGTACCAAAAATATTAATTACATTATTGACAAGATTCCCTATGCTGTTCTTCAGAGACCCATAACTATTTTGTGCCTCCCAATTTGTACATCTTTTTTTTTAATATATTTCATTGATTTTTAACAGAGAGGAAGGGAGAAGAGATAGAGAGCCAGAAACATCGATGAGAGAGAGACATTGATCAGCTGCCTCCTGCACGCTCCCCAATGGGGATGTGCCCGCAACCAATGTACCTGCCCTTGACCAGAATCAAACCTGGGACCTTTCAGTCCGCAGGCCAACACTCTATTCACTGAGCCAAACTGGTTTCAGCCAATTTGTACATCTTAATTCCTTTACCTTTTCACCCTGTTCCTCCATCTCCCCTTCCCTCTGGCAACTATCAGTCTGATCTCTGTGTCTATGAGTTGGTTTCTATTTTGTTTGTTCATTTACTTTGCTCTTTAGTTTCCACATATAAGTGAAAACAAATAGTATTTCTTTTTCTCTGACTTATTTCACTTAGCATAATACTCTCTAGATCCATCCATGCTATTGCAAATGGTAAGATTTCTTTTTTCTTTTTTTCTTGGCCAAGTAATATTCCATTATATATATGAACCACGATTCTTTTATCCACTTATCTATTAATGGGAACTTGGGTTGCTTCCATTTCTTGGCTATTGTGAACAACACTGCAATGAACATAGGGGTGCACATATTCTTTTGAATTAGTATTTTGGGTTTCTTCAGATACATTACTCAGAAGTCGAATTGCTGAGTCATAAAATACTTGCAATTTTAATTTTTTTAGGAACCTCCAAATTGTTTTCCATGGTGACTGCACCAATGTGCATTCCCCCCAACAGTACACCAGGGTTCCCTTTTCTCCACATCCTTTCCAACACTTACTGAGGATAGCCATTCTAACCAGATGTAAGGTGATATCTCATTGTGGTTGTAATTTACATCTCTCCGACGATAATGACATTGAGCATCTTTTCATGTCTATTGGCCATCTGTATGACTTCTTTGGAGAAGTATCTATTCAGATCCTGCCCATTCTTTAATTAGATTGTTTGCGAGGGGGAGGAGGGATTGGTTGTTGAATTGTATTATTACTGAATGGGGTCTGGGTCCAGGGTGGTCTGCCTAGGGTCTGATGGTAATATATGCATTCTTGACATTGTGTAGGAAAGATTTCACAACACAAGTCCAGATGATTTTGTGAGTATGTTTACAGCCAGGGGTGTGAAACAAAGGAAGAGCTTAATGTAGAAGAAGCAACAGAAGAGAGAAAGTCAGAGAAAAGGGAGCCTTGGAGACATGTTCAGAAGTTAACTGCTGCCCACTGCTCCCCTGGTTGCAAGTCTCATAGGGTCTCCTAGAGTTTAGAAGATGCATGCCTGTAGGGGGAGAAGGGAGGGAAGGGAAAGATGTGGGTGTACTCCCAGGAGGGAGATCAAGCTGTGGATCTTTTGTGTTGAGGCTCTTTTATCTTTCATTGGCTTCTGGAATCCTGTACGAGGACTCAGAGGAGGGCCTTAACAGAATATTCATTAGCTTTTCAGATGTGTCTTTCAATATGTTGATTCATCAAAATGTGTATGAGGAATGATCAATGTTTCATTCTCACATTGATGTTTCTCTCTGTCTCTCCCTCTCCCTTCCTTTCTCTCTAAACTATCAGAGAGAGGAAGGGAGAGGGAGAGACAGAGACAAACACCAATGTAAGAGAGACACATTGATTGGTTGCCTACCACATACCCCTGTTGAGGGCCAAGGTGCCTACAACTGAAGAATGTGCCCTTGAATGGAATCACACCCGGGACCCTTCAGTCTATAGGTCAACTCTCTATCCACTGAACCAAACTGGCCAGGGCAGAAAATATTTTTTAAAAAAATAATGTCATCTCATAAGTCCAGCTTACATGCACTATGATAATGCCAGAGAGCCAGGAAGAACCAAGCAGCAGTCTTGGGTTTCCCATCGCCCTTACTCATTGATTTAATTTACAACCACTGTGTACTAGGAGTTTTCATCACTTATTTTACAATGTTATAAAAAAAATCTTACAAGTTCCAAGGGCCCTTCGGAAACACTGCAGTTATTCATACATATATTGATATTTTAATCCTTAAAATCTCAATGTCTAATGAAAACTAAGAAATAATCAATTAGCATTCTTTAGCTTGGCAGATTTATAGAGGCATTTTATAACCTCTAGAAATATGTTAATAACATCAAAGTCAGTATTAACACGGATTATTTCTGTAAAATCCAAGCAAAATAAAGACAAGTCTGGTTTACTTCAACCAACAAACTTAAGTTAGCTTTTATTTTTACTAAGGATTAATCTTAGATCACTCGAACTTGAAAAGCATTTGAGTTACTTTCTATATTTCTGAGAATTTTAGGATATTCAATTCTTACAAGTCCTTGCCTTTAAATTAATTTTAACAATACCATCTACAGGTAGAAAATTATCTCACATTTACAACATACATTAATAGTCATACACAGACAGACAGAAACAGAATAGCTGGATCCAAATTTTGTTTTGCAGGCATAATCTATATCTGTCCTTAATAAGTCGAGTATCAAATAACCCTCCCCCTTTTAAAATAAGGGCAGTGGCCCGACCAGAGTGGCTCAATGGTTGAGCTTCCACCTATGAACCAGGAGGTCATGGTTCAATTCCCGGTCAGGGGGTGTGCAGGATGCAGCTCATCAATGATGTTCCTCTCTCATCGATGTATTCATATCTCTCTCCCTTCCTCTCTCTCTCTCTCTACAAATTAATTTAAAAAAACATACTTTAAAAAATCAATGGGAAAAATATCCTTAAGTGAGGAATAAATAAATAAGGAAATAAATAAATATGGACAGCCATTTTTTAATACCTCAAAGAATTGTGTTGACACTTAAAGGACAGCATAAGTTGATCCATGTATCTAATCCTCTTTCTGAAGCTTAGCGAGACCAATTGAATATGTTTTCCAGTCATTGTGCCTAGTTGTATAGCTGGCTTTTTCTAATCATGTGCCCAAAAGATTAATGAAGTATCGAAGGATCCTCATCTTGGCCAACTTAAACTTAATGGGAGGCTGGCTTGTGGGCCCTGTTGGCCTGGGAGGCATGACTTCCCATGAGAACTGTAGAGTCTGAATAAACTACTAGGGAAAACCAGCCCTTATGCACATCTCCAGATGAGTCAATGCAGGGAACATCCCCAAGGACTGCTCTATGCCCTAGAGGAGATTTTTAACTCAGACAACTCACAATGATTCTTAGTCACCTAAGAATACCTGATCAAGAGCTTACCATCTACCCCAAACTGTGATCCTTTCCCAGGCAGGGCCCCTCTCTTCCCCCCGCAGGATGCACCCACTCCAGGGCACCCTGCTCCTTTCCCCAGGGCTCCCACCAGCTTCTCTGGGATCAACTGTGCTACCGTGCAGGACAACTCCTAGCCCCCATCTCTACTACTCTGAATTTGGGGGTCTGAACAATTATCATCACTCCATTGGCTATCTCGGCTGGGGAAGCAAGTGTCCGTTCTCTTTCTGAGCTAAAGAGAGTTCAGTATCTCATTTACCAGCAAAGATTTTGTTCATATTCTTAGTGAGTAATTCAATTAAGAAGCCAAAATTAAAATGCTGACTGGTTTGGCTCAGTGGATAGAACGTCAGCCTGTGGATTGAAGGATACCAAGTTTGATTCTGGTCAGGGGCACATGCCCGGATTGTGGGCTCGATCCCCAGGAGGGGCGTGCAGGAGGCAGCCAACCAATGGTTTTCTCTCATCATTGATGTTTCTATCTCTTTCTCCCTCTCTCTTCCTCTCTGAAATCAATAAAAAATATAAAAGCCAACATTAAAAGCAGCTACCCTTTTTTTTTTTCCTTTCCCTGGGTTATTTCAACCCTATCTACTTCAAGGATTTTCTAAGAACAGCTCACATAAAGTTGTGGCCTGCTGCTTGAAGTTAAGAAAGCTTCAGTTCCGAGAGAAAATCAGCCAAGTTCACTTGATGCAAAGCGGGGAACCAGTGGAACACAATGGACCCACACTGGTACCTAGCACCAGGTCCAGGTCCACAGGGTGGCTCTGGGTGGGCTACTTCCAAACCCTGCTGTACTATGCCAAGTAAACTGCGACATGCGAAACATCCGGACAATATTATAAACTGATGAACAAAAATACAGTGGCAGAAAAGCATCAAACAGACTGTCAAACTACAGTGGGAATGCTGGGAGGGTTGGGGGTGGGGTAAGAGATCAACCGATCTCTTGTGTGCATGCATATAAGCATAACCACTGGACACAAGACACTGGGCGCGGGGGGTAGGGGTGGATGGGGGAAGGTCAATGGGGAAAAAAAAGGAGACATATGTACTATTATTTGTAATATTTTAAACAATAAAATAAAATTTAAAAAAAGAAACATCCAAACCTGTAGAGAATTTTCACAAGGGTTTATCTGAGCTAAACTGATGACATATGCCTATAAACAAGATCTCAAATGCTCCTGGATTTTTCATTTTAAATGGATATCTTTATTGTGCATAAATTAAACCACAATAAAATTGATTTAAAAATCAATAGCATAACAAGTCTTTGTGAGGATATGGAGAAAGTTAAGCCCTTGTGCATTGCTGGTGGGAATGTGAAAAGTTTCAAACTCTAAAAAGAGTTTGGTGGTTCCTCAAACATTTATTTTTATTTTTCAAAATATATTTTTATTGATTTCATAAAGGAAGGGAGAGGGAGAAAGAGATAGGAACATCAATGATAAGAGATTGATCAGCTGCCTCCTGCACACTCCCCACTGGGGATCCAGCCCATAACCCAGCCATGAGCCCTTGACCAGAATCAAACCCAGGATCCTTCAGTCCCCAGGCTGACACTCTATCCACTGAACCAAACCGGCCAGAGCTCCTCAAACATTTAAACATGGAATTACCACATGACTCAGCAATTTTAGATGATTGAAAGATCCGAAGGGACTCAACGGATACTTGTACACCCATGTTCATAGTGTGTTATTCACAATAGCCAACGGGGGAAACAATCCAAGTTGACTGGGTAAACAAAATATGGCATATACATCCAATAGAATATTTATTATTCAGCCATAAAAAAGGAATGAGCCCTAACCGGTGTGGCTCAGTGGATAGAGCGTCAGCCTGTAAACTGAAGGGTCCCAGGTTCGATTCCGGTCAACCTTGGTTGCAGGCACATCCCAGTAGGGGGTGTGCAGGAGGCAGCTGACCGATGTTTCTCTCTCATTGATATTTCTAACTCTCTATCCTTCTCCCTTCCTCTCTGTAAAAAATCAATAAAAATATATTTTTTAAAAAAAAAAGAAATGAAATCCTAATACCTGCTACTTCTTGGATGAATCTTGAAAACATTATGCTCAGTGGGAAAAACTAGACACAAAAGGACAAATATTGTATGATTCCATTTATATGAAATGTCCAGGTTAGGGAAATCCATCAGACAGAAAGTATAATAGAGGCTACCAGGGTCTGGGGAGGCAAGGGAAAAGAGGGAACCCCTGTTCAATGAGGCAGAGTTTCTGTTTGAGAAAGTGTAAAAGTTCTGGAGATGGATAGTGGTGACAGTTGTACAACATTGTGAATGTGCTTATATTTTTTATATATTATATATTTTTTAAAATTTTAGTATATGTATATTTTACCACCATAAGACATAGTAGTATTATTCAGCAATAATAACAAATAGAAAACATGTCATTTCTAATAACAAATGAAATGCACAAAGTCCTAGAAATGTACATCAATAATAATGCAGAATACCTTTATATGAAATAATCCAGCATGATAAAGAGGACAGTGCTCCTAAAATTATTCTATAAATTCAATTCAATCCCAATAAAAACCTTCAGGTGTTTTTTTTCCCCAAGAACACAACAAATTCATTCAAAAAACAGAGAAGAAAGATCTATCATCCCCCAAAAGAAGTAGCAAGCTCCCAGATAGCAAGACAAAGCCACTGTAATTAACAAAGGAATAGACAAAGGGGCAGATAAGAAATTTCAAGCAAAAAATATATATATATTCATGTGCATATGGGGAGCTCATACATGAAAAGGATGGTTCCATGAAACAATGACATGGGTGCCAGGAGGGGCAGATCTGTGGGGCAGATGGTGTTGAAAAATATGACTCATTGTGTCAAGAAAACTAAAGCAGATCCCTAGCTGACATCATGTGTAGGTCAATATCAGATGCATTAAAGGCCTAAGTATTATAGAAGAAACTACGGATAGAAAAAGACATGGTGGGATGAAGAAAGATGCCAATACAGACACAACACTGCAAAGTGTGGGTAAATTTGACTCTATCAGAATTTAAGATTTCTATTTGATAGACAAATTGGCAGCTAACAGGTAAAAGAGATTTCTTTTGCCTAAAAGTGCTCATGGTTTGGTAAGTAAGAAAACAAGCAAATCAATAACAACAAAAAAACAAACAAAAAAACAGGAAACCGATAGAAAGAGAGTCAAGGAAACAAGCAGGAATTCTCAAAAGAATGGAGGGCTAGTAGTTTATGAAGACAGGCTCAACCTTTGTAGTAACCATAGAAATTCAAAGGAGATTTACAAAATTGGTGGGTAATAACAGGTGTTGACTGTGTGGAGAGACAGATCCAACAATAGGTTTAATAAGCAAAAGTAAGTGATATCATGAAAGGAGGGGTGAAAATTTGGACTATGAAAAGAAGATGGTTGCCCTGATTCCCACCTCCCACTCCAGCAACTTTGCAACATGGAGGTGAGCTTCCTTCTCGTGTTGGTTTAGCATTTTGCAGGATGCACTCAGGAACACAGCTGGCTTTTTATTACTATTACTAGGGGCCTGGTGCACAACATTCATGCACTGGGAGGCAGGGAGGAGGGGCAGTCCCTCAGCCTGACCTGTGCCCTCTCCCAGTATGGGACCCCTGAGAGGCTTCTGCTATTGTCACTGCACTCACCAGCAGTGAGCCTGGCTTCTGTGGTCAGTGTGCATCATAGCAACCAGTTGTTCCACCATTCAGTCAATTTGCATATAGATAAGATTATATAAGATTATTATTGATTATAGAGAAGAAGGGAGACAGAGACAGAAACATCAATGATGAGAGAGAATTATTGATCAGCTGCTTCCTGCATGCCCCACACTAGGGATCAAGCCCTCACTCAACCCACCTTGTGCCCTGACCAGGAATAGAGAATCATGACCTCCTGGTTCATAAATCGATGCTCAACCACTGAGCCACACAGACTGGGCACAGCTGGCTTCTCACACACCTTTTATCCCTCATAAACAATCCCTATTTGTCCTTGCTCTCTGTCAGAGGTTGGCTACAAGGACCTGCCCCCAAGCGATTGTTGGCCTTTTCACTCTGTGTGAACAAAACAACTTTCAAGCTGTTTATACTGCACATTTTTTAAAACTTTTTTTATTTTTATTTTCACATGGCTAAATCTGTTCCTCATCAGTATACTCATGCCTAAGAAATCTGGCTTTGCCAGTTTGATTGCTGGTGTGGATATAATTTAACTCTAATGTGATAATCCCCATGAGGCCAAGGGCGACCAGCCAGCTCCCCAGCAGGACCACGCTCTCAGAGGGCAGCAGCTGTGCCTCGAGCTCAGCAGATGGGCTCCTGCTCTGGTTTCTGAAAACGCTCTGTCCCACAATGTAAGCAATAGAAAAGGAGACAAGAGTCCACTGTCCCGGAGCCTGAAGCAGAGCAGTCATTGGATCTCTGGTCCAAACTGTCTCTTCCAGGAAGCCTAGACTTCCCAACTCTAGAAAGTCAGCCCTTCTCCCCTCCTCCCAGGGGCCTGCACCATCATCCTGGAGGCCCTGTCCCACTGCCTTATATCAGATTCCACCTCACCATGGCCACCACTGGCCTCAGGAGCTGGTTCTGAGGGCCACTGACCCAGCTGGCCCAGGAGGGGCTGCCCTGTCCAGACACTCCTCAGTGCCCTGGCCTGCTTCTCAGACATGCTGATGACATGAGTGGCTGTCCTGAGTTGTTGGGTACAGGGAGAGAGGGCTGCCATTTGCCCAACTGACCTCTGTTTCATGGGCCCAGCTGCCTCCTGCTGGCACTCTCCCTCACATCCAGGGCCCTCCTCCCAGGCATCCAGCTCTGCTTCCAGGATTGCATAGGGCTCTTCCTGCTGCCTGTGGGAGGTGCTTTCCTGGCCTGTGGACAACTCCCGTGACGCCTTCCATCAGTTGTAGGAGTGAGGGGGTGGCGACCCTGGAGCTGGGTTTGGACAGGGCTTCCCAATGACTCCACTCCCCATGTTCCAAACCCAGAGTGAGAGGCCACAGAAACTTCCTAACCTACAAGGCATATGCCTAGGGGTGAAAGCAGATGAGTAGGGACAACCTAACCCTCTGACTGGTTCCGACACACACACACACACACACACACACACACACACACACACACACAGTCTGGAACCCCGGGCCAGTCACTGGGGGCAGCAGATGTACAGGGTTCAGGGGCACAGATGGGATCAGAAATCAGGCTTGGACCCCAAGGCCCTGCTCCAAGGCCTCAGGCTTGGAGGCTATCTCTCCCCACAGATCTGATCCACAGTGGCCTGAGAAGAGGCCCTCAAGGGCCTTCACGCTCACCCATGTCCATGTGCCCAGTGGTACAAACTTCCGCTGTGGCTGGGTGAGCACCTGGGAAAGTGTGTTCACCAACCCGCCCTCTGCTGCACTGGAACCAGAGGCTCAGTGGTGTGAGCCAAGGAAGAGAACAGCGAGGGGAGGGGAGACTTGGCAAGAGTTGGTGCCGGGGGTGGGACAGGTGGCTCACTGACTGCTGGGAGGACAGATGCCAGGTGTCAGGGTTGGGCTATGGCCAAGCTGATGGAGCAGTACCTGCTGAGGTCCTAGATAGACTCATGCCAGCCCAGCTGGCCACCAACCCCATAGCCTCGGAGCTGGACATGGCCGGTCCTGGATTAATTCCCCATGGAGCTCCCCTGGTGGGCCTCGGAATTGGTCCCTGGCCTTGGCATGGGCACAGGGAGAGAGGGCTGCCATTTGCCCAGCTGACCCCTGGTAGGTTCCTTGGGGTGGTCTGAGGCCACCTTGGCCAGGGCACCTGCGGTGGCTCTCCCAGCTCCTCCCACCCTGCCCTCAAGCTTGGCCTGTACCCCACCTTGCACTGCCAACCTCATGTGGCTGATCCTTCTTGAGCCCTCTTGATGCCCAGGATAACCTTACTTAGCTCCAGGTCAGCTTCAGAGAGTGCATGACCAGGCCTCGCCAGGGCTGGCCCTGGTGGTCATCATAGAGTGACTTCGCTTCCCCAGTGTCCTCTGGCTCCTGGCATGCTGCCACCTCTGAGACAATGCATGCCATACACACACAGACATACCCACCCCACTGCCTTGACCACCTCCTGTGGCATATAGGTCCCCGGGGAGGTCAGGACTGGAGTGCAGGGGCTGACCCAGGAAGTGTATGAGGTCTGTCAGGAAATGAGGTGGCCCCAGGCCGTCAGCTCAACACCTCCCATGGAAAACACAGACCAGAGATGGAGCAAGAGCCAGGACCTCAGAAAATGTGGGCCTGGAGCAATGGGGGGACACCAGCTGGGCACACAGAGTGGCCTCCTGACCCCTGCCCACAGCAAGGCAGTTGGCTCCTTCTGGAGTTCCCAGAGTCCCGGCATGAGAAAGACCTCCTCTTCCGCAGGGAACAGGGAGCCCCTAGCCTACTCCCAGCTGCTGCGACTGAACTAGGTGAGTTGGGGGCAACCCTAAGGAGAGTGTCCAGTAAAGAGAAGGAAGCCTGGGGAGGGGTACCCTGGGGAGACCCCACGATCTCACAAGCTGGGAGCTCCCAAGGCTAAATGCACCATTTCTAGGTGACCCTGTCACTGACAGCAGGCCAGGCATGACCTTCACAACCAGTAAAAATATCACACAGAGAAAACCAGCCAGGCTTCCAGTAACCGAGTCGTACCCAGGTTCCCGGACCTGGGTGAAGGCCCCGGAGCTGGGGGCTCCCATGGGGACCCCCTGCCCCACCCAGCACCCCAAAATTCTGTCACAAGACACATGTTCCCTCAGATGCCAAATGGGCCCCGTGGTGACCCGAGGGTTGAGTAAAAGTGTGAGTGCAGAGGCACCTCAGGGACCAGCCTTGATGCCTGGATAGGACAGCCATGACCATGGTGTTCTAACACCATGGGCTGGGGAAACGCCCCAGAACAGTTAACCTGCTGCCACTCACCCCAGACAGGCAGGCTGAGCAAGTCCCCTGGAGAGAGTCGCCTGCATAGGCCTGCTGATTTGTAACTGGAGCTCAGCCCTCACCAGGTCTGTGCCTGCTGTCCTGAGAAAGCAGACCAGGTGGCTCATGGCAGAGACCCGCCATCACATAATTAGGCAAAAAAGGCGGCTTCTGCTCTCAGCCTACCCGCTGGTCCTGCTTGGTCCACCGTCCCACAGAGGTGTAGTCTCCGAGACCCCTGCTTAGACTTCGAGGGGCCAGGGCAAGGCCAATCTCGCATGCCTGTGAAGCACCTTGTTCTCCCAAACATCTTGAACATGCCCAACGCACAATGAGGCCCGCTCCGTGACCTGCTCTTTCTGCTGCTTCCTGCAGCCCTGCCTGGGCAGGAGCAGAGGGAGGACCAGTGAAGAGCCACGGAGCTCTCCCTGACCTTCCTCCCCTCCCAGCTCCTAGCCCAATGCGAGCCTCCTCATTAGCTGCTAATTGTGCTCTATGCCAGGCCTCCCAGGGCTGTTACCGGACCACACCTGTTGACAAGATGTGGCAGCCCCAGTGGGAAGGTGTCGGTGTTGATTATGGTGCTAATGATGTGCTCATTGACCTCAGTAATTCCCCAAGTAAAACAGTGTGTCTGGGATGCAAATCTTGCTTATAAAACCAGGGCCAGTGGTAGTAGTGGAGGGTGGGGGGAGACAATAGTAGCTCGGGCTCAGGGCCAAATTGTCCAGAAGACCTGAGAGTGAAGATCCTAGCTGGCCATCCACACTAAATAACCCTGATTTACTATATATATATATATATATATATATATGGTGGGTTTTGAAAAGTGAGGGCCACAAGGTTGGGTAGGAGGCCAGCCCTGTACTCAGAGGGTTGCCTGAGTCCGGCTCCTGTTCCACCCGACTGTCCACACAGGCAGGAGCTCATGGACCCAGTTCCCTCCCCACTCCTCCCACCTGGCTCCCACTGTTCCTGGGCCCCCAAACTGAATATGGGCAGTTCTCAGTAGCTGATCCCAAAGCGCTGGGGGCAGCAGAAGGAAGACTCCTCCCCTATGGTCCCTGGCTGTGCCTGATGCAGGGAGCCTCTCGGTGGGTCCTGTGGGTCTCACCCTGGATGCACAGTTCTCCTCCTTCAGTTCAGCCATGCAGAGCAGGGGAAGAGCAAACTCCACTTCTGTCCAATTTCTTTGAGGTCCATAACACAGCAACACGGGAGAATACAGTAAGTGTTTTGAAATCCCATGTTTAGAGAAAATTTACATTTATTTTGGAAAGTACAAAATAGCTGTTACTTGTCCCCACCCTAGGTCATTTTACACAGGCTAACTGCCCCCAGAAAAGCATCTGCTAGCCCAGCCGTAGGCTCTGCAGCACAGCCATGTGGGCATGGCCTGGACCCATGTCCCCTCCATCCACCAATCCCCTGAGGGCCAGCCCAGTCCAGGTAAGAGGTGAGCTACAATCTAGTGAAATGTACCCCATTATGTAGCTGTCCTCCAGCCCGTGAGGATCCCATAAAAACCTAGACATGTGGCTGTGGTGGGCTGAATGGTGGAAATCACACTTGCTCCCACTTAGTGGCTGATTTGGGCAAACCTGTGGGCACATCAGAGCAGAGGCCGGGTTCTGCACCTGTTCCAGCTCAGGTAAATGGGTGCCCACACACAGTCACAGCGTCACAGCAGCTGCACAGGCCAGCCGGCTGACCTGGCCACGGGAGCTGTGACCCTCCTTGGGTCCTTAGCTGGCCCTTGAGCACCGACCCCCACCCAACGCATGCAAACTCTGGTATTGCACATGGGAAACGCAAGGTAAATACTCGCTAATGATGATGATGAAACAATTTGCAAAATGTGCAAGCAGGCACACAAGAGGCGAGGCATAATATTGGCAGTAGAGCAGTCCACAGGCAGACGTTCTATCCACTGAGCAAAACCTGCCAGTCCCCAAAGATACATTTTTATTGGTTCTTGGAGAAAGAGGAAGGGAGAAAGACAAGGAGAGAAACATCAATGGGAGAGAGAAACATTGATCAGCTGCCTCCCATATGTGCCCAGGCTGTGGATGAAACCCACAACCTCAACCAACTGAGCCACCCAACCAGAACTAGCCCCCTCATTTTCTAAATAGTTTTACTGAAATAGCAGCTCACATATTATAAAATTTTCCCGTAAAAATTGAAATCTACCTTGCGTATCTACATGTCAAATCCTCCCCTCCAGCATCGGGGGAATTATAACGCCCGTCACTAAATAGAGACCATCCTTTGCTCCATATTCAAAGCCGAAGCCCCCTCCACTGTAAATTTCCATCACACCGGTGTAACTGATCCATGTCCTGCCCCGAATCCCAACAGCACTTGTTACCATCACAAATTTTTTTTCAAACCTACTCTGGGGCATTTTGGTGAAACTAAGTTTATTTTGTGCTCCACTGGTTATCATAACTAGTGGGATTGTTTTGATTTCAGGCATCATGTCTCAGACCTTGCTCAGGTACAGCCAGGACAGAGGGACAGGTGCTGCTGGGAAGCCTACCTGGAGCAGCTGCTGGCAAATGTCCTCTCCTGGGAGCCAAAAGGAGGGGCTGTAGGGCTTGCAGAGGTCGCACCAGCAGATGGTCTCGGCTCCCGGGATCATGAAGTAAACCCATAGGCAGGTGAAGGAGTTACCAGGTAGTGTTGACATCAAGGCAAGAACTCCAAGAAGAGCAGGTGCCCAGCCTGGGCTGGCCCCTCAGAAATTTGAGATTACCATCAATACTGTGGGGCTGAGCCTGCCAGGGCACCTATAGGGCTCAGCCCAGCTAGGGCCCAGGGACAGCTCGACCACTGGAGTTTTCTGAAAAGCCCTTTAATAAAAAAGTGATAAATAAATGTATAACTGTACTTGGCACGTTTAATAAGTGGTTTGAGAATTGAGTCCAACAGCAGCCGTCGTGTTTCGGGTTTTAAAATATACAGGCAAATGGGGTCTTCTCAGGCTGGTCTCCAAAATAACACAAGAGGGTGTGGAGGCCCTCAGAGGAGCCCCGTGGGCCCCCTCCCAGACCCAAGCCTCTGCACCGAGCAGCAGAGTGGGAGGGTCCGCTCCCTCGTTTGCCCCAGGAACTGGCGCCCTGAGTGCCAGGCGCCTCTGAGTTCTTGGGCTGCAGGCGAGGCTTGACCGAGTAAAGCAAGGCGGCTGCCTCCACGCGCTCCCGGGGCGGGGACCCGGGCTGCACACCTGGCGGGCAGGTGAGCCCCGGGTGAGGGAGGGAGATGTCATTCGTGTCCACGCGGGCCCTCAGCCCCGGCCCCGTGGGCGGGAAGGTGCAGGGTGAGAAGGTGGCTCCTCCGGGGCACTTGGTCCGCCAGCAGGAGGCGCGCGCCCGCCAGGCTCCGACCGCAGGGCCAGACGCGCACGCGCCGCGCGAGTCGCTTTCCGGCAGCGTGGCGGAACCGCCTCGGCGTTTCGCGCCATTTGGTGACGCCTGAGCGCAGCGCCGGGCGGTAGTGTGGCCGCCATGGCGTCGCCCTTCAGCGGGGCGCTGCAGCTGACGGACTTGGATGACTTCATAGGGCCGTCTCAGGTGGGTCGGCCCGGCAGGCGGAGGCCGTGCGCGGCGGGGAGGGGCGGGGAGCCTGCCTCCCGTCTGTTTCTCCCCGAGAAATGGGGTCTCCGGCCAGCTCCCTACCTGCTGGGGGCAACCGGAGCCAGGCAGGGCGGCGCCTCACCGGAGTACTGTGCCCTAGCCAAGTCTGCGGTTTGGGGGACGGGGCTCGCCGTCCCGCGCAGCCCAAAGAGACAAGTAGGAGCCAGTTGTCATGTTGCCCTCAGGGTGACCGGGTTGGGGGAGTGCGGTGCCAGCCAGTCCTTCCACAGCCTCCAGTCCTTTCTCACAGTTCACATGCACGGACTGTCAGGGAACCTGAGAGAACAGGGATGGCGGGACCGGGGACATAGAAGCTGCAGTCAGAGCTTCACAGACGGTATACGGCAGCCGCCAGCTGGGTAGCTGGGGAGTGGCGGGCTCAGGTTGGATTTGGGAAGACCCTGCAAGCTTCTCTGAGCCACAGTTTCATCTGTGTAAACGGGTGAGACCCTCCCACCCCAGTCGCCAGAGCAGGGAAGCTGGTCCACTGGAATCTCACCGGTGACTGCCCAGTAAATGTCAGGGTGTGTGGTCACTGGCATTGCCCTCCAGGAGGAGAGAGCTTGCCCCTAAAGGCGACCGGCAACTACATTTGAAAAGGGATGTTGTCCCTATCTGGTGTACCTGCCTATCAACTGCCACCAGCTGTGCAGGCCCAGGACTGGGGGGATGGGGGAGCATAGTTGAGGCCCAAGAGGAGGAAGGGAACACCCCGAGGCATGGGTGAGCTGGGACAGGCCTCCTGCCTGGTCTTTCTGGGGCTGGTCATGTTTAGGAAGGCCATGGCCAACGAGGTTCTCCTGGTGATAATGTGGCAGATAGGAAGGTGAGGAGAGAAATGAACTTTTTTCTAGGGTACTAGTTAGGGAGGTGACAGCCAGACAGAGCATTCCTGCCAACTCCTAGGCTTCCTCTTAGTAGTCAATGTAACACTGGCCGCTGGCTCTCTGGGGTGGCCACACCTCCTGGTCACACTGAGAAGAGTAAAGGTCAAAGTTGGCAGTGTGTGCTGACAGGCCGGTTAGCACCAGCCTCACATTGATTGTACCTGCAGAGTGACCCTCAGGGCCAGCAGGGTGTTAGAACATGTGCCCAGCAGTGAGAGCCCACCCCTCTTCTGCAGGAGCCTCTGCCCACTCAGGCCTGGTTTGGGTCTCTTCCTGATACAGGACTGTATCAAGCCCATGAAGGTAGATAAGAAGCTGGGAAGTGGCGTGGCCAAGATCCACATTGAAGATGATGGGAGTTACTTCCAAGTGAATCAGGTAAGTTCTAGTTCAGATGACCTGAAACTCACTTCACCATTCCACCCAGTCACAAGTGCAGGGACCATGAGACCTTCCACTCCTGACATTCCTTTTTCACAGTTCAAACTCCCTGACTGTCAGGGAGACTGAGAGAACAGGGATGGGAGGGGCCAGAGGCATAGAAGCTAATATGGAGCTTGATTTGTTCTGCAGAGGAGGTTCTTTTTGCAGAGATGGTAGTTCCCATCTTCCCCTCTCTCTGCCCTTGTCTCTTAGTTCTGATTGCATAAGATTTTCCTATTTAGACCCCTTGTTCTTAGTGAATACCTACTTCCTGTATAATTAATAATGACGAAATCCTGATCTAATGGTGTTAAAATTCACCCAGCTGCTCTAGCTAATGTGGCTCAGTGGTTAGAGTGATGGCCCAAGCTCAGAAGGGTCCTGGGTTCCATTCCCAGTGAAGGGCACATGATGTACCTGGGTTGCAGGTTCCATCCCCTGCCTGGGTCTGGGCATGAGAGAGAGGCAACCAATTGATGTGTCTCTCACATTGATGTTTCTCTCCCTCCGCCCCTCCCTTCCACTCTATCTTAAAAAATAAATCAAAAATAATATAACCTTAAGTGAGGATTAACAACAACAGCAACAAAATTTCCACCCCACCTCTCTGCCACTTGAACTCTGTGCCATCCTGTGAACTATAGGCACCATGTGTACTGGGCCCAGGAACCCTATCTAAGCAGGGGGAGGAGCCCCAGGGTAACTCCTCGTGGGGATGGACAGTGAGTGGATCAAGCCTTTACAGGAGGAAAGCTGGCTATTAACTTGGTTCAGGAGGGTGAATATAGCAGGGTTCCCATCTGTTACAGCACAGAGGACTGGGTTCTTTTTAGGGAAACGACACCTCAGGAGGTCCCATGAATAAGGGGACTAATTAAGGTGGGGATGCCAGTGTGTCCTGCTGTCCAGAACAGCAGTGCTTGATATGGAGGTAAGTTTCATCTTGGGCCTTTAGGCTGATCTGACTCTAAAAATACATATTGAGCTCAAATTGTGGCTTTGTGCAAAGTGCAGGCCTAGTGAACTTAGCTGAGTCGGCCTCTGCAGCTCATCTGGCCTTGATTCAGACCATCCCTGCTTTTGCAAAAGGAGAGAAGTGGCACAACTGGGATAAACTTCATCCAAGAAAAGTCATTGAGTTTTAGCTTGGATACTGGACTCCAATACCAAGTTCTCTGCTTGGCAGTCTGATCTGTTGCTGTCCATTGTGTCTTTCTCAACTCCAGGTGCTGAGACTGGGCAGATATAGCCCACTGCACAGGCTCCACCATCTCCTCCCTTGCCAGCTTTCCTTCTTCCTTTCTCCTCTCCCTTGCCATCCTCTTCTTTCAGAGCCTGGTATTTGGCATTTTCCTGTCCAACCTGGGGACCAGCAACCCCTCTGGGACCCTTGTGGAGAGTCTCCAGCCGCCAGCTGAGTTTGTACCAGTCAGAATTCAATGGTGCTATTTAAATCTAGAATGTGTATAAGTACTTCTGTAATAAGTAACTTAAAAATTTAGTGACATAAAGCCAGCTAACTATCACGTTGGTTGTGAGCAAAAGAATCAAGGTTTCCCAGAGGTCCCGCTATCCTCAGAGCTCTTTCCTCATGATGAGGGGCCTTTTGCTTACCGAGTTCTTGTTCTCCAGGATGGAGGGACACAGAAGCTGGAAAGGGCCAGAATCTCACTGGATGACTGTCTGGCATGCAGTGGCTGTGTCACCTCAGCAGAGACCGTGCTCATCACTCAGCAAAGCCATGAGGAGCTGCAGAAGATTCTAGATGCCAATAAGGTAAGTGGTGGACAGTCTTTGAGACTCTGCTGTAACCCAACATCAGCCTCAGCATCCTTCAGTCATGCTGTCAAGGACAGCTCCTCTTCTGGTACTGTTTGTCCTGCGTTTCCAGTGACCCCCACATTTTTAAGTCTACTCAGTGGATCTCGAAGAATAACTTGTCAGTATTTCAGCAGTGAAGTGTTAGGCCCTGAACTTTGAGTTCTCGGTACTTAAAAATGGCATGCCCCAATGGAGCCAGGCCCTCTCACCAGCTCTGGCACACTGGGAATCAGTATAAAATTCGAAACGTGACTGGTGTGTCCTTTGCTTTGCAGACAGCGGCTCCTGGTCAGCAGAAGCTGGTTGTCATTTCAGTCTCCCCCCAGTCCAGCGCATCGCTGGCTGCAAGATTTCAGTTGAATCCTACAGACACCGCCAAGAAGTTAACTGCATTCTTTAAAAAACTAGGTAAGTAAGGGACCTTGTGTGAGTGCTACAGTTTGGAACACAGGCATGGAGAGGGGTTTCTTCACGCCTCCAGATCACTTACACATATCAGAAACTATTATGAGTTTGACTTTCACTTGAAGTTTTTGCTTGATGTTTGGAAGCAGTGCCATTTCAGAGGAAGCCATCTGAATGCTGACAGCACTCTGCCAGATCTGAAATTCGCCCACTCTTTGTATTGTTTCTGAATGTTATTATCAAGGCATATTGCCCAGGCCCGTTCTGGGTCTGGCACAGGTTGAATGGCTGACCTCTTCATATGCCGGGAGCAAGGAGGAGGTTGGAGTGAGCCTGGTGCAGATGGATGGCCTAGGCCAGTGGTCAGCAAACCGCGACTTGCGAGCCATGGTTTGCCACTCAATTGACTAATGAGTTTGCCAACCACTGGGCTAAACTAAATGTTACTGTGTAATTGGAAGCTGTGAGAATTAGGCAATTGTGGCATATTGTGTGCAAAGAGGTAAAGGATAGTATATGACAGTGGTCTGCAAACTCATTAGTCAACAAAGCAGCAAACTGCGGCTCTCGAGCCGCATATAGCTCTCGAGCCAAGGTTTGCCGACCACTGTCCTAGGCAGATGCTAAGTACAGATGAAGGAAGCCAGTTGTCAAAAGCAAGCTTCCCAGGTAGCAGCACAGGCTGCCCACAGCACAGCATGTCCTGTGACACTAGAACTGTGTGCTTCCTGTGGCCACTGTGGGAGGCAGACCCCCTGCTCCTGGCGGCATGGTCAACAGCACCTCACACTTGGCCATCCTTCATGGGACTCACCTCACCTTGCAGGGGCGCACTACGTGTTTGATACTGCCTTCTCAAGGAACTTCAGTCTCCTGGAGAGCCAGCGAGAGTTTGTGCAGCGATTCCGAGAACAGGCCAACTCCAAACAGGCCTTGCCCGTGCTGGCTTCTGCCTGCCCAGGTATGCTCACACTGCTGACTAGATCAGCTGGATGTGGGTAGTGGGAATACTGGAGCAGGGGGCGAGGAGGTTCTGTCAGCCCAGAACAGTCTCTTTGGCAGGAGCTGCTCTGCTCTGAGAGTCACGTGTAGTCACTTCAGTTCCCTCAAGACAGTAATCACGTGGGTGTAGAAATAGAGTGGGATGTTCTTTAATGGGATGGCACTCCTTGTACAAGTAAGTCCACCCCCAGAATGTCATGTCACAGCCCACAGTGAGAGGTGAGTTTTGAGCCACCCCCATTTGTTCCAAATTGGCCTCAGGCTGGATCTGCTATGCCGAGAAAACCCATGGGAGTGCCATCATCCCCTACATCAGCACCGCCAGGTCCCCACAGCAGGTCATGGGCTCCCTGGTCAAGGACTTCTTCGCCCAGCAGCAGGTAATGGACATCCAGCGGTGAGTGAGTTGGTGTCATTGTCCTGAAAGATGAGCTAAGACCTGCAGTGTCCAAGGATCCACTCACAGACTTATGGTCACTCTCTGGCTGTTTCAGGCTGTGCCTGTGGGATCACCCTGTTCCACCCTAATAAGACTCCTTAGCTTCTGGGGTCAGGCAGTGACTCCACGTTTCCACTTCTCTCTATACAGCATGTGACCCCCGACAAGATCTACCATGTGACAGTGATGCCCTGCTATGACAAAAAGCTGGAAGCGTCCAGACCTGACTTTTTTAGCCAGGAACACCAGACGCGAGATGTGGATTGTGTCATCACGACAGGTGTGAGTCCTGCCAGCCTGAGTCCCTGTACCTCCAGGTGTGGTTCCCCAAGCCCAGGGCACAGGCTGGTATTGCCTAGGACTGCCCCCAGGCTCTGGCTAGAGTTGTCATCCCGTATGCAGAGCGCCTCAGGGCCTACCATGAGGTAGGGGCCCTCCCTCAGAGTCTGGTTGATGTTTACAGCTGTCTTGTCTCAGGGACCTGAAGCAGACTGGTCTCCCAGCACCACCAGTGTCTGCTCTAAAATAGTCTGTCAGTGTGACTCAGCACTTGAGCATTGACCTATGAATCTGAAGGTGACGGTTCGATTCCTGGTCAGGGCACATGCCTGGGTTGCAGGTTCGATCCCCAGTGTGGATCATGTAAGAAGCAGTCGATTGGTGATTCTCATCATTGATGTCTCTCTCTCCCCCTCTTCATTCCTCTGAAATAAATAAATGTACACACACACACACATACACACACTGTGAGTGGCCAGATTATTATGATCTCTGAACACATAATAATCTGGCCACTCAGAGTGTGTGTGTGTGTAAAATAGTCTGTATAGGGAGATGGTGGAGAGTTTTGTCAGCCTTCTGGCTCACTTTGATTATCCCATTTCTGAGTTGAGCAGTCTCGCAGTGTCTCCAAATACTTTCTTTAAAATTTAAGAAGAGAGAGAGAAAAGACAAAGAAATAAATGCTGGAGAACTCAAACAGGGGAACGTCTCCATGCATAAGCACATGCCTAGATGGCACACCACTGTGGAGCACCTGGGAATGGGACATTCTGAGCCCCACCCAGTCACTGTGAGGGTGGTGCAATTCCAGGGCCCTCCTGAGGGTCTTCAGAAGTGGAGTCTTCTTCACCCCTGTGCCCAGGTTTGTCCTCTACCCACCAGCCAGCAGGTGGACATCCAGGCCTCAGGGGACAAGTTACAGGTTGTTAAGGATGCAGGTCATGTGGGTTTTCTTTGACATTCTCTGTTTTTACTGAAATCCCAGCTGATGAGATTTCTTCTTGCAGGAGAAGTTTTCAAGTTGCTGGAAGAAGAAGGGGTCTCACTATCAGAACTGGAGCCAGCCCCCCTGGACAGTGTGTAAGTCACTACCTGCCATAGTGGAAGGGATAAACAGACATTCGGTGTCAGAGCACTGTCGACAGTGGAGCTCACAGGTGTCCTGGCAGGCAGCAGAATCACATGGTAATGGGCAGCATCTCCCTCCCCACCTCTTCCCACTATAGCTTCCTTCTGGTTGGTTCCATACCTGCCCTGCAGTTCGTCTTGGTGTCCACAAAGATGGCTGTCATAAGAAATGACACCAACTTGATACAGGTCTGAGCTTACCAGATCCAGGTGACTTGGTGGAGGGGGCCAGTGTTCTCCCACCTCCTGACACACCAGCAGAGCCCTCAGGGGTCTGTGACTTATTCCCACTTAGAAAACAAACCCTTCGACCATGAGAGACATAGGTCGCCTGGAGGCTGCAGCAGATAGCAGCCCTGCTGCCACCTGAGGCCTGACTCTCCTCCCTAGGTTCAGCAGCGTGTCTGTTCAGGAGCCCTCCAGCCATCGAGGTGGGGGCTCTGGAGGCTACCTGGAGCACGTGTTCCGGCATGCAGCCCAAGAGCTCTTTGGAATCCATGTAGACGAGGTCACCTACAAACCCCTGAGGTCAGTGGGAAGCCTCGGCCCTGGGTCCCCTTGCTGAGGTAGGCTTGGTGGAAACAGTTCGCTGGGTTTGGCACAGATCCTGAGTCACTAGACAGGAGCTAACCCTCTTCTCTATCTCCCCTGAGTGGCCAGAACTCTCCTTGCCTTGATCTTCCTATTCTAAAGGTCAGTGTCCTGCTCACCCCATGGCAGTCTAGAGAGCCGAGAAGCTAGTGGTGGCAGGGTGGTGGACCCAGCACAGGATGTCCTATTGGGACATCCCATCTCACAGAAGGCGGGTACGGCTTTTTGTCTGACCTCACTTCACCACATGGCCATCATTGGGATGTGGGGTTCCCATTCTACAGATTAGGAAACCGAGGCTGGGGTGGGATCACCTGCTGACTCGTGGAATTAAGCTTTCTGAACCTCCCTCTCCATCACTGTCCTCCACTGGGAGCTGGTACGGTTGGCAAACATGCCTGTGGATGAGGATGAGTGTGGTGGTCTCTGCCCCCCCAGGAACAAGGATTTCCAGGAGGTGACGCTGGAGAGAGAAGGCCGAGTCCTGCTGCACTTCGCTGCGGCCTATGGCTTTCGTAACATCCAGAACCTGGTGCAAAAGCTCAAACGAGGGCGCTGCCCATATCATTATGTGGAGGTCATGGCCTGCCCCTCAGGTATTCTCAGGAGGCCCACGCACACATGGTGCAGGGGCCCTTCGGGGGGTCCTTTAGTCCTGGTGTGAGCACCCGCCCCATGACCATGCCCTCACCCTCGCCATCCTGTTCTGCCACAGGTTGCTTGAACGGCGGAGGCCAGCTCAAGGCCCCTGAGATGCCCGGCAAGGAGCTCCTCCAGCATGTTGAGAGGCTGTACAGCATGGTCAGGACCAAGGCACCAGAGGATGTGCCTGGAGTCCAGGAGCTGTATGAGCACTGGCTGCATGGTGCGGGCTCGGAGCGTGCTAGCAGCCTGTTGCACACGAGCTACCACGCAGTGGAGAAGGCCAGCTCTGGCCTCAGCATCAGGTGGTAGAGGGCTCACCATAGCCAGTGCCAGGACCTCAGGAACCAGGGCTTGCCCCAAAAATGGCCGGGTGAGCTGTGAGGATGTACTGGAACCCACATAGAGATGGGACTCAGGATTCACAGCCAGTAAAGATGACTTCCAGCCTGCACTCACCTGGACTCCCGAGCGTTGGCCAGAGTTTCCTTAGAGTACTGAACCTCCACACAGGCCCATGTCCACAGGCAGTGCCCTTGCTCTTCCTGGTTGTGGTGAGCCAAGTGTGTGATGGTTTCGCCAGTCCCCCAAAGAGCTTAAGGCAGAGTAAAAGTGGGGTTCCACTTGACCCATGTGGCTCAGCTGTTGGGCATCAACGTATGAACCAATGATCATGGTTTGATTCCAGTCAGAGCGCATGCCCAGGTTGCAGGATTGGTCCCCAGTAGGGGGCATGCAGGAGGCAGCCAGTCAATGATTCTCATCATTGATGTTTCTAACTCTCACTCTCCTTCTCTGAAATCAATAAAAATATATTTTTTTAAAAGTGGGGTTCCTTTCCCCCATTTCTAGAGTTAACTCCTGAAGCTCAGGTAGGGGTGGGCCAGGCCTGCCCAAGTTAAGCTTACAGCCCAGCATGGAGACCCTATTGCACTTGGCAGCAAAGTACATTGACAGGAGAGCAGCACCCATGACACCCCATGCTGGGGAAGCGGTGCCCACTCCATCTGGACCTGGATGTCTATTTTAAGGAAGCTGTGGCCTGTAGGGCCTGGGAACCTATGTTCTCCACTGCTGGGTCCCCACTTAAAGGGTGAAAGAAGGGAGGGAGAAAACACTCTGGGCTCTGCCAGCAGGCCCGTCCCCACTATAATAAAAGACTTCCCTCTGAAAACGCCTCTAAGAGCTTCTGCCAACATTGAAAAAAAATTTTTTCTCAAGAGCCCTGTATACCCTGTTAGACTTTTCCCAAACATTCAGATCTCAGGGCTCAAGTGCACCCCAGAGAAGGGCCCACATGTCCGCCACCAGGAAGCACCAGAGTTCCCACTCTCCGAGGCTGGGCAGCCAGTTGGGTGGGCCTGGACATGCTGCCTGACTCCACAGGAGTTCCAAGCAGGACTCACTGGTTAAAGTGTGATCAGGAATGCTCACTTTGGCAGCACATACATTAAAATTGGAATGATACAGAGATCAGCATGGCCCCTGCACAAGGATGACATGCAAATCTGAAGTGTTCCATTTAAAAAAAGAAAAATCAGGAACCCCCACTGCAGCATGAGAAGTGCCTGGAACTGTGGCCACAATGGCTCAGCTTCCCGCCCGCTCAAAGCTCTTATACTCCCTGCAGAGTGCCTCCACCACCACTTTCCCAGACAATGTGAGCAAAGGCTCCTCTTTGCAGGAAGGGGGCACCATGGGGGCTCAAAGGGGAACTGCTGGGCATGTGCTGGAAGAAGACTTTTATCCAGCAGCTTCTCCCCAGTGCCAGTCAGCCCAGTAACAACCGATCTATGGGCACCTCCCAAATGACTGCAGGGAGGCCCCACGAACAGTGGGTTGGCCCTGAGTCAGCCTGTCTGAAGTACAGCCCCTGGGGAGAGCACAGGACCTCTCTGAAAGAAGGCACTTGTACACAACACTGCCACAAGCAGATATGGGGGAGGCACTCAACCTGGCTGGCCTGGCCAGGTCCCTCCCCAGACCCAAGCACCCACCACACCCAGCCTGTTCTATCCTGGCGGGCAAATACTAATTCAACACCCTGGAACAAGGTATGTGCACAGCCTGTGGTTTGTGCAAGGAGGTTGGACCCCAAGGAAGGGGAAGGAACGGTTCACTGTTAGGGAACAGTGTGCCCAGGGTCTCCACCAGTTTCTGGTACATCAGAGCTGTGGTCTTCAGGTGCCAAATGCAGCTAGCCACAGACAGCAAGTTCCCTGAGGAGGAAGGTAGGTCAGAGAAGGTGGTGGGTACTGGAGCACACCGAAATCAGATTGGGACACTCATCTTCCCACAGGAAGTAGGTCAGATGGCTGGAGGTCAGCTGGGCCTCAAGAGACAGCACACATGGATGGCCCCAAACTGCTGCGGAGAATCAGCTGGGTGAGATGGGCAGCCCAGGTGCATGCTCACCAGAAGCTCTGCAAATGGTGCTCATTGTCAGTACCACGACCCTGGGCCACTGATAAGCCAGCATGGTTCCTGCAGACAGGTGGGAGCTGGATCACAAGAGTAAAGACTGAGTAGGAACAATGCCCTTAAGCCTCTGCCGGCCCAACCACACTCACCATTGGTGGTGGATGGTCAGAACGGTGGTCAGTGATACACCCTCATAGCCCATGATCTCTAGCAGGTGAAAGAGATGGGAGTTAGGAAGTTGCAAATGCTCCAGGCGCTCACCCCCAGGTAGGCCTTTACAGGTGGGGGTGGGGGAGGATCCAGCAATTACTGAGCTCCCAGAGTGTATGCAACAGGAACCAGAAAAAGGGAAAAGAGGAGGCTGGGGTGTTCCTAACAGGGGAGACCCAAGATACAATTAAGGAACCCTAAATGCCAAACCACCAGAAATGAGAGAGCAGAGGAAGGATCTGCTCCAACCAGGATGGTGGGGCGCCTCTTTGAAGGGGTATTGGCCAGTCACAGCCCAAGACACCTGGGCACACATTCTGCCAACACCCTCTTGAGCAAGACCACAGCCATGGTCTTCCACGTGTGCTCCTCGATGATTATACCATGTCGTTGTCCTCAAGCACTGACCTTTAGGGTTCAGAGCTCAGCCACTCCGTGCCTCCTGCAAAACAGGCTCCCAGCGTTCTGAGCTCCTTCCTCACAGTAGGGCTACCATCTCTGGACCATAGGGTGGGAGGGGTCAGCTCCACACACACACTGGGGGCCAGATAAGAGCTCTGCTCCCTGCTCCAGGTACTACCCGAAGGGCCCGAAAGGAATCTCTTGCTTCAGGCTCAGGCTGACCGGCTGCTGCAGACGCCAGCTCCCAGCCAAACACCGCTCGCTGCAGGCCCCTTGAACCACGCCTCCAGCGCGGTTTCTCAGCCACGCCTTCGCCTAGGCTCCGCCCCATCCAGGGCGCGGTCTTAGTCGGCCACGCCTCCTCCAACCGACACCACCCCCCCCTCCGCCTCTATCGAGCCCTGTCCCACCCTCCCGGCCGCCCCCGCCCCACCCCTCCCGCCGGAGCAGGACCGGTGTCCCACGGCCCCTTTCCCGGCAGCCGACTCATTCTCGCGGGTGCGTCAGCCGGCTGTGCGGACGGCCTGAAGGGCTCCCGACAGAGGCAGTTTTCGGGCGCTGCTCACGGACCTGGGCGGAGCGCGGTGCTCAGCCTGACCGCCACCGCTGGCCCCCAGCCCGCCCGGCCCAGAACCTGCGTGCGGAGGGCCCCAAACCCCGCACGGGGCGCGCGCGTGCACTGGCAGAGCCTTCCTGACCTCCCTCGCCCCTCATCAGGACGTCTTCGCCCCCTTCCCTCGGGTTGGGCAGTGCGGGGATCAATCCAGTTTGTTCTGCGCCTCGGCCTCAGCAGCACTGGGAGGCACAAAGCAAGCTCCTAGGGGGTGTGCGAACCATGCGGTGGGGCAGGGCACCTCCTACAGCAGTGGCGCTCCTTTTCGTGGGCGCTGCCTCACACCTGTCCAGACTGGACGCTTTCAAGCACCCTGGTTCCATCCACAAACCGGAAAATGCCGGAGTGCAGGTCTGCATTTCCCAGGGGGGAAATGGCATGCAATAAATGAAGGAGCTGAGTTCTTCCACCTCCCCAACCACTGAACTGCTCTGTGTGCCCTTTTGTGGGGGAGGGGGCGGGAAGGCGGGAGACTCCGGGGACCAACAGACGCCTTAGCAACATAAGCCTAGTGTCGCAACAGCAAGCCAGTAAACGAAGCCGGAGCCGCACTGGGCTAGGGGCACCCAGAGTCTCTTATGACTATGAAGCGAGCAGCAGCCTCAGGCCCCCAGCCAGGGGTCCCATCTCAGGCCATTAAGAATGTGAGTTTTCCCAGAATGCTGCTGCTTCTACCTTGGGGTTGGGGTCCTCCCTGATCCCTCAGGAACATGTCCTGGGCCTGATCCTTGGCACGGACCTGGCTTCCCCATCAGCTAGCCTGGGAATGTAAGGGTAGATGTGGGTATGTGGGGGCCACAGCCTAGGCCTGAGACCCACCTGTGGAATGGATGGTGGTTCTTCCCCAGGTTCTACCACAGACTGAGGATTCGCTCCCAGAAGTCTCCAGGGACACCCCAGCCTGGGTCACCAGTCTTAAGACAGAGCTTTCCTCAGATCTAGAACTAAGTGAGGAGCAAAGGCTGCAAGTGAGTATAGGGGCCCTTAGGAACTAGCGGAGGAAGGGGTGCCCACAGGATCTCACAGGTACCACCTCTCACCCCGGCCACCCACAGATCTCCAAGGAGCTGGTCGACCTGCAGATCACAACTCATCGTCTGCGGGAGCAGCACGAGACTGAAATCTTTGAGCTGAAGAGTGAGGTGGGTGCTGATATGTGCCCACATATACCAGCCCAAGTCCTTGGCAGGATGCATACCTAGGACCAGTGTTATGGGGGGGGGGGGTGCAGGTGTGCCCCTCGTGATAAGTGACAGGGTTCTCACATAGTATCCGAGTCCCTGAATGTCCCACACATGCTGTGTGTCCAGATGGATGTTGATCTGGCCCAGCAGGCAGGTGGACCTGCTCACCCCACAGGTCCTGCGGCTGGAGAGCCGGGTGCTGGAACTGGAGCTACATGGAGATCATGCAGCCCCAGCAAAGACTGACCCAGAGCACCTCCAGGCATTTGCACAGGAGCTTGAGCAAAAGACCAGGGATCAGGAACACTGCAACCATCACCTTCTTCAGGTCACCATGAGTACATGGAGGGCCTGATTGGGTGGGAGCAGCAGGGGTGTAGTGAGGCTGGGACCCACTCTCCTGCACAGGCACAGCCCAAGGATTTCCAGACTCCCAAGAATGAACTGCAGAAGCTGAGAAATGGCCTAGCCGGGCGCCTGCTCATGAATCTCCCAGCCCAGGGTTGGGGTGGGGCAGTGCAGGGGAGCCAGAGCTTGGGTTCTTATCCAACCAGCTCTATGTACTCCACAGCTACAGGGAGAAATGAAGTGGATGTTGGAGCAGCACAGCGCCCGCCAGCAAGCACTAGAGATGCGCGTGTGAGTGGCTGCCTTACCTGGCACGGTGCACGGAGCAGCTGTTCCAAAGGGTCTGAGAGAGCCCCCTATCCTGGGCCTCACTGAGCCTCACACCCATGTCTGCAGGGCAGCCCTGGGCCAGCAGCTGCAGGGAGCCCAAGAGGAGGCCAGGACAGCTGGGCAGCGACTGGCTGCACAAGTTGTGGTGAGGCCCAATTATACCCACTTTGAGATCTGCAGGACAGGAGTCCTATAAGCCTAGTAAGGAGCGTAGGTTCAAGGCTGCCTTCACCCCCAGATGCTGTCCACCTGCCAGGGCCAGCTACGCCAGGCTGAAGCTGAGAATGCCAGGTTGCAGTTGCAAGTCAAGAAGATGAATGAGGAGTACACCATTCGGTTGCAGCACTATTCCCGAGCCCTGGTGGTGAGCACTGGGCAGGGTGGCACTGTTGTGAGTGAGAAAGAAGCCTTGGGGAGCCCAAGCCTGGCCTCGATTTGCTGAACTCTTTCAGGGGCCCTCTGGGCCTCACCTACTGCACTGCAGAACCTGCTCCACCAGGAGTTGTGGGGAGGGGTATGGGCCCTACCAAGCTCAGGCCTCACCCCATCTCCTCCAGGAATACGCAGATGGCACAAGCCAGGCACCTACAGCCGTAGCCCTCCGGACATTCCTGGAGACCACTCTGGAGGACATCCGAGCAGCACACCACAGCCGTGAGCAACAGCTGGCCCGAGCTGCTCGAGTCTACCGAAAGCGCCTGGCAGACCTGAGCCGAAGACATGAGGAACTGTTAGGTGCCCACAGGTAGGCCCTTCCCCTGAGATGGGCATCTGGGTTGGGGTGGCTCTGCATGACCCCCCAGGTGGTTTAGTGTGCAGCAGGTGCTGGTGGACCCCAAAGGAACACCTGGGAAACCCAAGGCCACCTCTGATGAAGTCACCTCAAACCTGGAGCCACTGCCTCTGCACCTCGTCACAGAACTTGGCCACCTTAGGGAGGACCAAGTAAGGCTGGAGACACAGCTCCAGAAGCTCCAAGTCCAGGTGACCCATCACTGCTGCTCCACACTGGCCTTGGGGCACAGAGCCCAGAACTCACCCTGCAGCCCGTCCCCGGCTCAGCAGAGCCCCCATTCCAGGGCCCGCCTTGTTCAGCTGACAGAATCCCTATCACACAGAGCTCAGCGCATTGTTCTTTTTCCCACAGAAGAGGCCTGACAAAGCCGCCCCAGGGAGCACATCAGAGCCACAGTGAGTGCCCTGACGTGGGTGTTAGGGGGACCTGCAAGAGGGGCTATTCGTTTATTCTAACAAGTCTTAACTGCTGGGTGGGGTTCTGCTTGCAGCAGTGAAAGGGTCTGTGCCCTCCCTCGGGTCTGTATGGAAGACACTAATAATTACAGAAAAGCCAAGCGCCCGGGGAGAAGAGCTGTCCTCAAGTGGGAGGGGTAGGGAGAGCCAAGGAAAAGATGTTTCAGTTGAGCCAAGGGACAGGATGGGAGCAAGTTACCTAGTGCCCTTCACAGCCCTGCCTCTGGGCCCCCATGGTTCCAACTGCAATGAGCAGGGGTTATGCAGGCCCACTTTGCAGGGGTTTGGGAAACAAACCCCCAGCATAGGGAGAAGCCCCCATCAGCACCCTTACAGACACTGGGGTCGCTTCCCCTTCCCATGCACAGATGGCCCCCATAGTGACAGGGGAGGCCCTTGCTGTCCTGACCTTGCCCCAAGCTGGCACCTCAAGTATTTAGGTGCCCCAACTTGAGCAGTGCCACTGGTCAGCTCTGGGCTAACACCTGCCCTCATGTCCACGCCCCCTTCTTCTCTCACAGAAACCTGGAAGCTGAATCCTGGGCCCAGATCCACCGGAAACTCCGGGACTTCTATCATGGCACCCAGGTAGTGAGGGGACAAGGCATGGCCAGAGATTCCATCCTCATACTCTGTCTGGCTCATGGCTTATGCCCCTCCAATGCCAGGCAAAGCTGGAACACGAGCGGTCACAGCTGCTAGTCAGAGCCACGATGGCTGAGGCACAACTTTCTGAGCTTCAGGAGTATGTGGACCAGCACTTGGGCAGGTAAGCTTTCAGTAAAGTGGGATGGGTGTGGATCTCAAACACTGAGGCAGGGCTGTCCACCGCCTGGCAGGTTACTAAGGCTGGTCTCTCTGAGCAGGTACAAGCAGGAGATCCTGAGGCTGAGGAAGCTGGTGAGTTCAGGAGACCCACAGAGAGTGAAGGCC